>WEIS01042453.1:0-35924 GCA_013389965.1 Todus mexicanus
GGAAGGGACCTCTGGAGAGGTTTGGCCCAATGCCCTGCTCAGAGCAAGGCCAATTTCAAAGCTGAATCAGGCTGCTGAAAGCCTTGTCTAGAGAAGGCTTGAAGAGCTCTGAGGTTGGAGATCCCACCATCTGTTTGTCCTGTGCAAGGTTTTGACCACTCTCCCTGTGAAGAGGTTTTATTTTACATCAAACCTGAATCTCCTCCAGTGAAACTCATGTTGTGACTTCTCATCCTTTCACTGGGCATCTCTGAGAAAGAGTTTGGGTATCCCCTCTGTAACAACCAGCAAGTGGTAACAGACAGCAATGAGGTCTTCCCTGACCCATCTCCTCCAGCATGAACAATCCCATTTCCCTCTGCCTTTCCCCTACACAACATCCTCCAGCTTCCACTCATCCTGGGGTGGCCTTCACTGGACTCATTCCATTTTGTTGACACCTCTCATGTTGAGACGCCCACCTGAGGACACAGCACCACGGTGCAGTTTCACAGTGCCCAGCAGAGGAGGACGATCCCCTCTCTTGACCTCCAAGAAGATCCTGTCACTCAGCAGCTCTGGGCCATGTCACACAGAGAATTGTGCCCCTGTCCCCACGCAGCCCCTATCCATGGTGACCTGTTCTTGGGGGACCCGCTCAGGTGGCTGTCTCCTTGCTGCAGGAGGGGTGATGGCCCTCAGCACCAGGCATCTTGACAGCCCCTCCACTTTCTCTCCCCAGACTACGCCTTTGCCTCCCCCAGCACTGGTATCTCACAGACCACCTTTGTGGGGATCATCATCTCCCGGGGATCAGCTGCCTGCATCTCCTTCATGTACTCCTACATCCTGCTCACCATGTGCCGCAACCTCATCACTGTCCTGCGGGAGACCTTCCTCAACCGCTACATCCCCTTTGATGCTGCTGTGGACTTCCACCGCTGGGTTGCCATGGCAGCTCTGATTTTCTCAGGTAGGTGGGCTGCTGGAGGATGTGCCACCAACAAACCGCAGCTAAAGCGGGAGGACCAGCCCATTATGGCACAGCAGGACCAGGTACAAGCTTGAAGACCTGTATGGAGCCTGCAGAGACACAACCGCTCTGGACCAGAGGAGAGGAGGAATCACTGGGTCCCTGGGCACCTCAGCCACATCAATGACCTTTCCTCTTCTGGTTTCTGTCTCTTCCAGTGCTCCACACTGCAGGTCACGTAGTGAACGTCTACATCTTCTCAGTCATGCCTCTCAGTGTGTTGTCCTGCCTCTTTTCCAGTGTCTTCACAGATGATGGGTAGGTGAAATTCTAAACACAGTCCAGACAGAGCCTCCTGGGCATGGCGAGGAATGAAAGTGGGGACCAAGAGTTTGCTCTGGCCACTCCATGGTGCAATCTCTTGCTCCTCTCCAGGTCACAGCTCCCACAGAAGTATTACTGGTGGTTCTTCCAGACTATTCCAGGTAAGACCACATGCATGCCCACGCCCAGGTCAGGCAGCTCTTTGCCCAGTCCCAGTGGAGCCCCTGTTGGGATGCCTTAGTCCTCACTGGGACTTCCCAACCCTTCTTCTCACAGGCATGACGGGAGTGCTGCTGCTCGTGATTCTGGCTGTGATGTACGTGTTTGCCACCCACCACTTCCGACGTGTCAGCTTCCAGGGCTTCTGGATCACCCACCACCTCTACGTGCTGCTCTACGTCCTGGTAAGGCATTTGGGCTGGGAGGGAGGGGTGGTGCCAATGCTCTGCAAGCCCATGGAACAGCCCTGCTGAGGAGATTAAATAGCTGGAGAGGTCTCAAGGGACCTGATGGTCCCAGTTGCAGCTCCCTGCTGCTACTGAGCTGCCACCAAATCAGCCACGGAGCAATGGCTTGCTGTGCCGAGCGCCGTGCTAATGTGAGCTGCTCCCTGCCCAGATCATCATCCATGGCAGCTACGCGCTGATCCAGCAGCCCCGCTTCCACATCTACTTCATCATCCCCGCCCTCATCTACAGCGCGGACAAGCTGCTCAGCCTGAGCAGGAAGAAGGTGGAGATCAGCGTGGTGAAAGCCGAGCTCCTGCCCTCAGGTACCACAAGGCACCACCAGCTCAGCCCAGGCTCCTCACAAGACCATTGGGGGCTGCAGCAATGGAGCACCTCCACCACTCAACGTCTCCACCTTAACAAAGTCCCCATTCCTGTCTACCCCAGGTGTTACCAACCTCCGGTTCCAGCGGCCACAGGACTTTGAGTACAAGTCCGGGCAGTGGGTGCGCATCGCCTGCGTGGCCCTGGGCACCACTGAGTACCACCCCTTCACCCTGACCTCAGCACCACACGAGGACACGCTGAGCTTGCACATCCGAGCCGTGGGGCCCTGGACCACCCGCCTGCGGGAGCTCTACTCCCCAGAGAGCCTGGCCCTCATTGGCAAGCTGCCCAAGGTGAGCCCTACACTGCTTCTCCAGGGACTTCCAAGCCTGAGAACATCTCAGCAATGGGTTGTGCTCAGCCTGAGGCCCTTCTCCAGTGTTGAAGGCAGCCAAGACCTGGGCAAGCAGAGGCAGGAGATGAACTGCTGCCATCTGTCTCCCTTCCAGCTCTATCTGGATGGGCCCTTTGGGGAGGGCCACCAGGAATGGAACAAATTTGAGGTGTCGGTGCTGGTGGGAGGAGGCATTGGGGTGACACCCTTTGCGTCCATCCTCAAGGACCTGGTCTTCAAGTCAGCCCTAAACTCCAAGCTGCAGTGTAAGAAGGTAAGAGGAAGCATCTGAAAGACAAGAGCCCTCCTCAGATGCCTCCTGTTTCTGCTGGACTCTTTGAGGGCAAACTCCTCCATGAGCCATCTAGGAAGGAGCCCTGCATAAGGACATGCATAAGGGTGCTGGCCCCGCTCTGAGCCTTGTCCCTATGTGCCACAGATCTACTTCATCTGGGTGACGCGCACACAGCGGCAGTTTGAGTGGCTGGCAGACATCATCCGTGAGGTGGAGGAGGCGGACAGGAACGACTTGGTCTCTGTGCACATCTACATCACGCAGCTGGCTGAGAAGTTTGACCTGCGCACCACCATGCTGGTGAGCCTGGCCACCCGCCAGGGCAGCTGCTGTGCTGTGCTGGGCCATGCTGGACCATCTGACATGAACGAATCTCTCTTCCAGTACATCTGTGAGCGGCACTTCCAGAAGGTGCTGAACAAGAGCCTGTTCACGGGGCTGCGCTCCATCACCCACTTCGGCCGCCCTCCCTTTGTACCCTTCTTCAACTCGCTGCAGGAGGTGCACCCTGAGGTCAGTGCATGGCTGGGGACAGGAGGAGGGGCACCCACTGGCTGGAGAGCAAGGGGTTGAGTGGGGCTTGGGGGAGAGCTGGTGCTGCTGGGTTTGACCTCTAGATCCCCCCTTCTCCAGGTGCAAAAGATTGGGGTGTTCAGCTGTGGCCCACCCGGGATGACAAAGAATGTGGAAAAGGCTTGTCAGCAGCTGAACAAGAAGGACCAGACCTACTTTGCACATCACTATGAGAATTTTTGACCCTGCTCTACATGATTTCACCCCCCCCCCGGGTTGCAGTCCCCATGGGAAACGTGTGTTCAACCCCAGCTCCTGTGTGGCAGTGCTTCGGGTGGTCACGGTCCTGGGCTCCAATCCCCAGGAGAAAGCCATCCATGGCCAAGAGTATGGACACAGAGACTCGCAGAGCTGAAACCAGCATGTGGCAAAGTGTTGCCATCCCAGCATCGCTCCACACAGCACTAGTGTGAACCCTTGAGCCCAGGGCATCCTGCTACCACCCGTTGGGCCAGCCCAGTGTTTGAGCGAAGCCCAGCTCTGCCACCTTAATCCTGCAATGCAGAACTCGTGCTCTGCTCCAGGTGATGCCTCCGAACAGCTTTGAGGGGACGCATTAGTGCCTGCACGTGAACTCACAGCACTTTGCCCCAAGGCCCCAGGTGGCACAGACGTGGAGTGAGGAGCCAGAGAGCTCCCCACCATCCCTCTCCCTGAAGCAGACTCGTTTGCGCCCACGTGGCAGCACTCCCAGCACCCACTGGGTTTGCACTGGGCCTTCTTGTTGTCTGTGTTGGTTTCTTCCAGTAGTGTCACAGTCCTCCAATCAGGGATTGTTTGTGCAAGTTTAATTAATGCCTGCCTTTGGGTCACTGGGCCGCTGCTCTCGCAGGCTCTGGATGAGCTTCAATAAAGCTGGTTGAAGTTTTCAAAGATGTTCTTGCCTCTTGTAATTGGCTCTCGCTCAGCTGGAGATTTGAGATACTTGGGACATAGGAAACGGGTTACACAGGAAGGAGTTTCCCCCATACTGGTGATGTGTGTGGGTGAAGACACAGCTCTGAGCCCAGGCACAGTCCCATAGACTGTGTCCTATCAGAGCCATCACCGCCAGTGGCAACACTCCTCCACACCACCTTGAATTTAGCCTTGTTGAACTTCATGAGGTTCCCATGAGCCCACTTCTCTAAGTTGCCCAGTCCCCAGGGCCCACAGTCACAGATCCCTCCAAACCATCCACCCAACGCTTCAATGGACACAGACACATCAGGTAGGGAACATTTATTGAGGCAAGCTCAGTACCGGCCCAAGAAAGGGACTAATCTCAGAACTACAATTAACATAACGTTAATCAAGGATTAGATTTTCTTAATCTGGAACCTGCTACCTCGTTAGTACCTCGTTCATGGCTCGCAAACTCAGCAGGAAGGCCCGAGATCCCCAAAAAGGGACAATTCATTCGCAGTGGTTAAAAACCCTTTAGAGTGCTGCTGGCCCCTCGCTTCTCACCTGCACTCCCCTCCACGCTAAAATCGAGCTGTATGCCCCAATAGCAGCCCCTCCGTGGGTCCCAGCCAGCGACGAGGCAGCCTGCTCTGCACTGGTCCTTCTGTCCCACAGGGAGCTGCTGGTGGGGGCGTTGACACAGCAGATATGGTCCCAGCTGCCCTCCAGACTAGCTTGGGGCCTGCAGTTTGTGAAGAGCATGGAGAGAATGATCTGAAGGTGCAGATGGTTCTTGTAGAGGTGGCCAGGCTTTGTTCCACAGGCTACTATACTCCCTGAGCAACCCCGAGAGAATGTGCAACTGGAAGGCAGAATATTCACACAGGGCCACCTCATGCCCAGGGATTACCACGTGAGAAGAGCTGTGGCAAGGGCAGTGCCAGGGCAGCGGGAAGGTGAAGTGCCAGCATCTCCACCCTTGCCTCACCCACAGGCCTGGTGATGCCCTCGCTGGACAAACCCCATGGCCACGAAGGAGGCTCTGCCCGGTACACCCAGGCTCTTCTGCACGTAGGGTGGGCTGGAGAAAAGCCAACTGTGTGAACCAGCATCTCTAATCAAGCAGCAATGTTTTGATTCAAACTCTTCCATTGGTAGTTAACTGTTAATGTTCTAAAGGTGGATCCCCAGCGTCACTCACCCTCATCATCATTTGATTTTCTCACCCTATCACGAGCCGGCACCTGCAGAAGGTGACCATGTGAATGCATGACAGACATACATCAGCTTCCTGCAGCCTCATGTGTTGCACCTCAGGCAGGCGATGTGACAGGGGAAGGGCCGGGCACCGTGGCGTCTCAGGGATTCTGGTCAGTGGGGTCACACTTCAGCATGACTTTGACCCCCTCGCCCCTCTTGGTGGTCTCGAACGCCTCAAGAGCCTTTTCCAGGGGAAAGCGGTGAGTAACCAAGGGCTTGACATTGATCCGCTTGGACGCGAGTAGAGCGATTGCCACAGGCCACCTGCAAGGGAAAGTGGGACAGTGGGATGACCCCACTGGGCTGCTTTGTTGTGGTCAAGTGTGCTCAGCCAGGAACCAAGGAGTAAAACACGGGACACATCAGCCCACCCCCCGCGAGACTCACGTGTTGCAGTAGCGGAATATTCCCCGGATATCCACCTCCCGCACGGCGGCGTTCACAATGGGCACGGTGACCATCTCGGGTCCCAGCCCCACCAGCACCAAGGTCCCGCCAGAACGAGTGGCCTGGAGAATAAACATAGAAATGTTATATTTTGCAAAACACAGTCACTAGAGTGTAAAAAAGAATAAATAAAACCATACTTTGTGGCTGTAATGGACTGTCCAAGGCATGGTGGATAATCTCTGTGGGCAGGCAAGGCTGAGAGCCCTGGGGCTGTTCAGCTGCAGAAGAGCAGCCTGAGAGGGGAGCTGAGCAATGCTGAGCAAGAGCTAAAGGGCCCCAGGGGGCAAGAGGCTGGGGCCAGACTCTGCTCAGTGGTGCCCAGCGTCAGGACAAGGGGCAACGGGCACCAACTGGAACCCAGGAGGTTCCATCTGGGCAGGAGGAGAAATTTGTTTGGTATGAGAGTGTTGAAGCCTGGCCCAGGCTGCCCAGAGAGGTTGTGGAGACAAGCAGTACTCACATAAATGCCAGCCTGGATGCAGGCCTGCACTCCTGTGCACTCCACAGTTATCTCAGGCATGCAGCCCAGCAGATTTTTCACTTTGGAGGCCACCTCCTGCGGGCTCTCGTTCTTCACCTGAATGGTGAAATCTGCTCCCACATCCTTGGCTTTTTGCAGGCGAGTGGCAGATAAATCTGAGGAAAGACAAAACAAGTCAAGAACTGGAGCATTAAGTGAAAGAGAAGGGGAGAAAGAACCTGTGTCTACCCCCATCTGACATCTCAACAGAGCCACCTTGTTCAGTGGTCTTCTCTCAGGAGAGAAGACTGCATTGGTTACATGGTAGGACAAGGTGGGAAAGCGCAGCTCACCACCACCTTGTTAAGAACGCATGTAGACCATCCAGACCAAAGGGCTTCCCACCCTTCACATAAGCAGGGCACCATCAAGGAGCCCCGATGGAAGCACACACGTGGCTGGGGTCTGAACATGCATTCACAGGGCAGCACACAACCAGGAGGGGAACAGATCTACGTTCCCTCCCTCAAATTCACGCTGCCTTTGGTGAGGAGGCAGGGAGGAGACCTGCTCACTTTTCTGGGCAGGCAGAGAAGGATGAGAGATGAGGACAACTTAAAAGACACAGGAGATGCCAAAGGCTTTCCAGCTGCAGGAGAGAGTGTGCTTCAAAGAAGCTACCGCATAAACTCACAGATAAAATCCACATCATGCAAAGAACATCCAAGTGCAGGAACTATACTCCATGGGTGTCTTCCAAGATGACCAGTGCTACTGCTCACACTCTCAAGGACACGTCCCAAAGGGTGCAAGGTTGCTCTGATCTTCCTTGCTCCCCAATTGCCCAGAAATCACCTGGCTAGGGACAGCACAGCACCAAGAAACCTTCCTGACAGGAGACGTCCAGCTCAGAGGAGAGCCTGGTCATTTCACTTCTAACGCTACCAGACAAGAGCAGATCATGAGCTCTCTGAGGGTTCCTCAATGAGCCATTAGCAGATGCCTTCAGCTGAGAAAGCTGTAGAATGCATTAGCTGTCAACGCTAAGCACGTCCCTGTTGTTGTAGACCTCTCCCATCCTTCAGCCCTCCTTGTAACAGCCGTGGAGGCTGCTGAGCATCTCTCAAGCAGTTTCTGTCGCACTCAGATGAGCAGGCAAGCCCATAAAGAGAGTGGATCTGGTGATATGGTGGACATCAGATAACCCATTAAGACAGAGCAACAAGGCATTTTCTAGACCCAAACCTGAGGGGTGAGCAAAGTCTCCTGACGGAGCTCTTCAACTTGAAGACTTGGAAAATGATGCCTTTGCCAGGGGCATCCTGGCAACCAGGATTCACAGCGCACCCAGCCACCAGCCTTCAGAGAGGTCAAAGATGGAAAATATCAAGCGAAGTGAAGGAGGATGAGGCCATTGCTCCAACCCAAGCTGTTCTGACTCAGCCCCTGCACTGGGAGGAAGCTAGGCCAGTGGGCCTACCCTGCCCATTGCACGGTCAATGTGATGTTCCTTATTGCCAGGGCAGGTGATGGCTGTGCCCCACTGGCAGCGGGAGGGCTCAGGGTGCTGGGTGCAGGCACACCCACCGAGATAAGCAACTGGGACGCCTGTGTAGAGAGTTTCAAGAAGGGATAACTAAGGGTAATAAAATGCAGACGGAGGAGGAAAAGCCAAGGCTGATAAGTAAGGGCAGCATCACCCTTGTGGTGATCTCGTTCCTGTGGCTACAGGAGGCATTAGTCACGTCCGTCCCTCCCAGGTGTTGAGCACTGGGCCTCAGGCCATGTCTATGGTCATGCTTGACCCTCTGTGAGATAAGCTGCACTGAGAGACCTCCCACACATCAAGACATGGGCACTCCTGAAGTACCTGAAGTGTTAAAAACCACTTCTGCCTGGAATGGCTGGTGTACCCCAAACCTCAGTGTACAGCAAGGAGACTGCAGAGGCTCGACAGTGTTCCCAGCAACAGACTAAACTCCCCACGGAGTTTGGTCCCAAAACACCAGCTTGCAGCAGGGACAGCTGGATTCAGCTGTTTGTAGCATCTGCCCAGTCACTAACATATTTTATACATCCAGAGGCAGTGTCCTGGAGCAACAGGTCCTGCTGTCAAAGTGGCCACAAAAGTCACTCTGACGCAGCAAGAAGCTCCCACGCTTTTCCTACAGGTGGCCTCTGGTTTTCTGACCTGCTCAGGAAGGAAGTCCTCACACCAGACAGGCTCACAGAATGCAGCAGCAATGCTGTCAGACCTGGTGGGCTGTGGTATCATCCTGGAACACTCGGCCTAAGCACCTACTGAAGCTGACTGCAGGTTATCAAATGAGGAGGTTGTTTAGAGTTCCAGACCCTTGTGAGAGTTAAGAGGGACCATGTCATTTGGATGTTAAACCTCACTGTGGCTGAACCCCACACAGCTCTTGGGAAACTTGTCAGTTATAAAGAGTTGCATCTCGCCTCTCGTCAGAAGTTTGTTTTCACTTCCTGGCCGCCAGAGCTAATTAAAGCTTTGTCTGCCAGATTAAGAGTTGCCCATTCTTATACCTCTGCTTCCAAGAAGTTACCAAGTTACACTTAAGCTCCTCGTGATGGTTTATGAGCCAACTTACCAGGAAAATATTCTCAAAGCTGTCACGCTTTCTATGTTGATCTTCACAAAGTAGTTCAACCCTGTCCAGTTATTCACCTTCCCTGACCTTGACTTCCTGGGTATCTGGAGGCATCAGCATCAAGGACTTCAGATCTAGGCAGCACGAGGGGAACAGTTTCCCTCGAGTAGGAATTACTGAGTGTTCCTTTAGTGACAGAATAAGGCAAGACAGCCCAACACCACCAGACGAACACCCAAACTGTTCCTTCACTTGCTGGCCAGTAAGTCTGCTCCTTGACCTGCCTCAAAGGGGAAAAGCAGCTTTCAAGAGCAACGGCAACATCCACAGCAAGGCAGAAGGATAGGAGAAGGTTGCCCATAAATATCAAGCAGAGAGGAGAAAGCCACAGATCTTAGGGAAGAGTAAATGAGGACCCATGAGACAAATGGATTTTCTGCGTCCAACTGCAGTCCAGTAAACCCATCAAATCCCTTCCCCTTGAAAGGGAGAACATTGGTCTGCCAGAAATAAAGCACTTCAGGGTTATCAAAGGTTTTCAGCACTCAGACCTTTTATCAGCAGGCTGCTCTATCTAGGAGGAAAGGTAAACTTTGGGGCACAGAAGCTTTTGGAAGGGTCAGGCTTTGGCTCTCCAGGAAACCCAGAGAAGGGACCCAACCCTTCATTAACTCTCCAAAATTTGTTGACTTCAGGTGTGCCAAAGACATTCGCCGCAGAAGCTTCAGGAGGTGAGTTCTCCCCAGGTCAGCTGAAAGCTCTTCTAGATATTTCTATATTTGTGTGCAGCTTGTCAAAACAAACACCAACATTTAAAGCCTTGAGCGCTGTGCAGACAAAGCTCCTCACAGACAAACACATCATAAAAACTGAATTCAAGGAATCCGGTAGCGATGCACAGGAGGGCCTTTGTGGGCAGACAGTCACCTCATGGGTGCTGGCTCCTAAAGCTGATGCAAAAAAGCAGTTCCTTGACAAGAGCAACAAAATCCCCAGGGGCAACAAGCCAAACTAAACCCATTCCTCAGCTCAGGTCACGCACAAATATTTGAGTAGAGGTAGCACCTCCAGTGGTGTCTCTGAGCATCTCAGACAAACAACATCTCAGGTAGGAGATGTTTGCAAGACAGGATCATTACCTAGGCCAAGGTGTAAAGCTAAGAAGGGGTTAATTCCACGTAGGCGAGCTTGTTGACCCTACCAACTAGGTTCCAAGAACTTCCTGTGGCTGCCTGAAGTCCTATGGCTCATGCTGTACAGTTCTGCTTGCCAAAGGTCCCCCAAAGGCAGTCTGCGGGCAGAGGCAGCAGCAGCTCCCAGTGCTACTGGGAAGAATACACCCAGGCAGGACCAGGGATGGGGTAGAAGGATGAACCAGCCGCTTCAGCCCCACCAGCCCCTGCCAGCTCACCCTTCCCCACCCAAGGACTAGGTCACCCACCAGCCCCTGCACCAGCTCAGCTCGGCAGCAAGGTTCCTCAGACGTGATTCAAGAGGCAGAGCTGCTTTTCCTGCTATAGCAACCACCATCCTCAGATGATATTTCGCAAAAATCTGAGGCCTGGACGTCCACCAAAGACACGCCTGCAGGGTGGGGCCAGCAGAAAAAAAAAATGCTTTGGACTTGGTAGAAAGAGGATTTAGGGAGGAGAAGGCAATGATCTGCCTTAGGTTTTGACATGAGTTACTACTGAAGGATGCTTCCACAAAGGCAAGAGGGTGGGGCCTGAATTTGTCTCTCAACCCAACGATGGAAACACAGTAGTTGAAAGGACAAAAATACACCTAGCCTGAGGCGTGGGAGGTGGAGTGACAGCCCTCCAGAGGTCCCTTCCAACCTCTACTAGTGTGTGATTCAGTGATGATGTTTGGGCTGCCTTCCCCAGCAGTTACCTTGAAGGAGCAATTTGGAACTAGCCCAACAAGTGAGAAAATAGGTAAAAAAATCCAAATCGTGGGAAACAAGCACACTCCTAATGGTTAAAAGGACTTACCTGTAATCACCACAGCTGCAGCACCCATCATCTTAGCGACGAGCACATTCACAAGGCCAATTGGTCCTGGGTACAAAGGAGAGCAAGAGAACATAGACAACTGCCAGACAGCACCAGCGTGTTCCCAGGCTGAGGGAGGCTCCAACTGTAATTTCCAGGTGGGCAGCGCTGGGATCACAGCATCACCATGACCCCAGGGTAGCAAGACCCACTGTTGGGAGAACAGCGATTGCTACGTGAGAGCCTCTGCACGGCAAATGCCACCTGCTCCTCTGCTCCCTCGAGCCAGCAGCCTCAGTGCACCCAGACATTGCGCTTTCCAAGTGTGCTGCTCAAAACGCAGCACGGGCAAGGAGAACCTCAAGGTTCTCCTCAGCACCCCTGTAACTTGGCCATGACCTGTGCTCACAACCCAACTTGCACTCTGTCCATCCCCCTCCATGCCGCAGCAGGCAGAGAAGCCAAGGATGAAATATGGTCACCGTACCAGAACCGGACACAAAGACTTTGCTTCCCAGAGTGACTCCTGCTCTTCTGCAGGCGTGGATTCCCACCGAAAGCGGCTCAATAAGGGCTCCTTCTTCAAAGGTGACGTTATCTGGAAGCCTGTAAGAACCAGACACAAGCAACAGTCACCAAAGAGGCTTATGTGGGTGATGAGGAAAACCGTAACACTTGAAGATCAAACATCAGTCTAAATCCCAGTAGCAAAACAAGCTTTCACTCTTGGTCTGAGAAATTCAAGGCTGGAACATGTCTCAAGAGGTTATGATGCTCTGCTCCTCCTCTGAAGCAGCATCAAGTTCATCTAAACCACTGACCAGTGAGGTTTGCCCAAGCACGAAACACGGGGACCCACAAACTTCCCCTACTTGGAGAGTCAACCCGCAAACTCCTTTTCCACTCCCTTCCTCCCTTTGGAACAAACCCCAGAGCTGCACAGGCACCACCCTGAAGGCTGCCCTATGGCTGGGACCCATCAATGAGCTGACAGGGTGAGCTTGCGGTGAGTTGATCCATCAGCCCAGACAGAGCAGGGTGAAATCCTTCTGAACTGGTGATAGAAATGAATCTTGGCCTCACAAGGCAGCCCTGTAGAAAGCCACCAGTATGAGCTCTCCCACAGCAGGATGCTGGGAGCTGTGCCTGCAAGGAAGGGCTTGCTGACAGCCCTGGGAAGCTTGAGGTCAGGGCTCAGCCAGGCCAACACGAAGCCAAGGCAAGGGAAATGACAGCTGTGGGAAGCCAGCTGTACGGTATCTATATGTCCCTTATCTTCAGGAGGTATTAAACGGCTGGAATTCGAGAGTTCAGTTGTCTTAGAGTTTGGCATCATACTTGTTCCTACTGGGCCTGGGCACTGCCCTGTCCATGGGGAGGGAGGGCAGCTTTGGAGCTTCCCAGCTCCACCAAATTCCTCAGAGCATCCAAGCCAGGGCCTGTCCACCAGCAAAAGTGTCTGGTCAAACATAAGAGCCCGCTGAGCTCAGACATTGTCTTTTCTTGGCAACTCTGTGCTGGCAGAGAGAACCTGCATTTCAAAGCTTTAAAAAACCCAAATAAATAGCCAAAGTAATATTTACTCAAACTGGAAATAAAAAGCAAAGCCCTGGAAGAAGAGAGCTACAAACAAGCCGTTTCCTCCCAAGCAAAAACTGGTGATGCTGTCAGAAAATGTTATTTTAACAACGCACAGGAAATCAGTGACAGCAGGTCTGGAGAAGTTAGTCCATCCAGAGCAGCAGCTCATCCTGGCAGCAGCTGCTTGGTATCCGCTTTGAAAGAAGTTTCCTGCCTGTGGACTCTCCTGAGAAGAGCATTTAAGTGCCTCCTTCCGACTGATGTGATCCTGAACACTTCCTCTGCAGCCACTGAGGACATTCCTGCTCGTGGAAGTACCAGCCCCACCCAGACTGAGAAAGAACAAGCTCCACAGTCTCAGGGGCCTGCTACCTTAGGTTATTTTTAACTCCTTGTGTAAGTGCACTTACATGAGTGCAACACTACAGGGGTTCATCCAGGTTTCTAGCGTATTTGCCAGAGCTTTTAAGAAAATGTACCAGTCCTGTCACAATTGCGAACATGCTCAATTTTGCTGAACTGGCTACAAAAGCAGATGTGTAACGCTGGCAGCTTTGTGAGGATTCTCAGCATCACACAGAAAAGCAGTTCAGCAGTGACACCACTTTCTGTTCCTGCTCTGCTCTAAGTGGGATGCCTTCATTTCAGATGAAGGTGCTTGCAGGCCATGGGGTGTTTCCTGAAAAGCAGCACTAAAGCCAGCTCAGCATGAAGAATAAGAAGAGCTCCAGGCACCATCCTAAGAAGGTGAAGATATAAAAAGGCACCAGGAAAGAAATTAAGAGCTGGGAGCAAGCAGGAAAAGGAAAATAATTAGAGGGTGACCTGGTGGTGACATCCCAGGAGACAGTCATGAAATGCATAAGCAAGTCTGGCAGCAGAGAGGATAAATGACACCTGCCTGACAAACCCTTTGCAAAGTGGTTGCCATCCAAGCCCTATACGTGCTATTTGTGAATCACAAAGCAATAAAACCTGTTGCGTTCAAGTCCAGAGTACTCGCTGTGATACCCAAAAGGGCTGGGAGGCGACTGCTTCAGTTAATCCCCACCCCTAGGGAGCACAGATTTCTCCGCAGAGGGAGCCCCGACTGACTTGTAGCAGTAGCTAGCGCTGTGCTTGTAGTAGCGGCACAAGTTCCCATCGTCGGGAGGCGTCGCGCAGAAGAAGATGGTGGGAGACAGGTTATAGCGGCCGGTTTTGCAGAACTCGTCCATCTCTCTCGGGACGCCAGGCTCGATGGCCACTCGATCACCTGCCGAGGTGAAAGCAGGCTGTGTTACGCGGGAAGAAGGTGGGCATGTAGGTATGAGCACCGAACATGTGCATAAGACAGTGGCACATGAGAAGCATGAAGGACATCAGCTAACTGAGAGAGATCAGGCCAGTTTCTAACGCTTCGTGGCAGCCTCATCACCAAGATCTTCACAGTTACTTGAGAGAGCTGGTGTTTTGAGGCACAGACAGAGCAGATGCAAGCTCAGTTACCTACAAACCTCTCTCCAGCTGCCCTGCGCTCAACCTGAGTGGATGAAAAGGGAACTGTCACCCCAGGCAATTACACAGTGATCAGAGGTTTCTTCAGAATCTATTAATTGGAAGAGGAAGTAATTAGGATAATGCAGGTGAGCTCTGGTGGCCACCACGCTGCCAGCTGGAAAGGGCTGTTCCTTGGGAAGGAAGCTTATGGAAGTCAGACAGGACTGATCGTGGATCAGAGACCTCCTGATGCTGTGATGGAGTGACCCAGACCACTGGAAGGACACATGCTGCAAGACAAAGAGGTCTCTGTAACTCTTGCCAGCTCTCCCGTGTCCTCTCTACTCTGCCTAAGCTCCAATCATCAGCCAGCTTTGCGAAATTCACAGCTCGGCCCATTTTCTAGGACATTCCTGAGCACAGCAAACTGTAGAGGTCACACCACAGGGCCTGGTGGAGTTGCTCCAGTGACCTCTCTTCGCTGCAGGAGGCCATTCGCTCCTTGAAGAGTGCAGAGAGCAAAGAAACATTAACAGCAGGTTGTTGGCAAGAGCAACGTATGTGGTTTTTGAAGTTTTATCTGGCTTCCTCAAAACGCACCTTGTACCCACACTAAAATAAAGTCAGACCAGCTCAAGATATCCCAGATTAAAGCCTACTTAAGAAATACCATGAACTGTAGCGGCCAAGCTAGGTGAGTAACAGCAGCACAGTGACACTCTTTGACGGATAAGGTCACTGTGAAATTCTCAGCTCAGAACATCAGCTAAATCTGCCTAAAAACTTAGCACACCCTGTTATCAACACATTCTCAGGAACGGTTTAGCAGGAAAACTTTGGATTTGTTTGGATTCCAATTACCTGGTTTGGATTCCAATTACCTGGTTTCAGGTGAGTCACCCCTGGTCCTACTTTGACAACGGTCCCAGAAGCTTCATGCCCCAACACCATGGGATCCTTCACAACAAAATCCCCAATTCGACCGTGCTGCCAGTAGTGAACATCAGACCCGCAGATCCCAACGGAATGCATCCGCAGGAGGACCTCTGCCAGAAAAGGGAGAAAGGTTCCTTGTAGAAGAATTTACCTTCTCACGTACTAGGAGAGCGACACGAGTCCTGTCCCGGGGCCCCACAACAAAGGCCAAGCCAGCGCTGAGACATCCGAATTCACAAACATTACATAAATGTACTGGAACTGCAGGTGCACGCACTAGGATGGGTGGAATACTGAGGAAGTACAAAACTACACAAGGATTTACATAAGAACAGCTTAAAATACGGCAACACCTCTGTCAATGAAAGTGAATACAATTGAAAATGGGTATAACTGTTTCTCGAGTAAGAACTAGCACTGGGGATACCGCCCTTCGAAACCTGGGGTCAGTTTTGGGCCCCTCACTCCATGAAGGACATTGAGGGGCTGGAGTGTGGCCAGAGAAGGGCAACAGAGCTGGGGAAGGGTCTAGAGCACAAGTCTGGTGAGGAGTGGCTGAGCGACCTCGGCTTGTTGAGCCTGGAGAAAAGGAGGCTCAGGGGAGACCTTCTGGCTCTCCACAACTCCCTGACAGGAGGTTGGAGCCAGGGGGGGTTGGTCTCTGCTCCGAAGCAACAAGTGTCAGGACAAGAGCTAACGGCCTCAAATTGTGCCAGGGGAGGTTTAGGTTGGATGTGAGGAACAATGTCTTCCCTGCAAGGGTTCCCCAGGCCTGTCCCAGGCTGCCCAGGGCAGGGGGGGAGTCCCCATGATCCCTGGAGGGGTTTCCAACCATGGAGATGTGGTGCTCAGGGACATGGCTTAGTGGTGCCCTGGCAGTGCTGGGTGAACAGTTGGACTTCGTGATCTTACAGGTCTCTTCTGACCAAATGATTCTATGATTCTCTGATAATAAGAACAAAAGAGCAAGTCCATTTTAAGCTTCCCTTTCCCAAAGCTACGATATCAGCCCTGACGACGTAGTGAATCAAATCTCTATCAGCCCATACGCCCAACCTATTCATATTTAGTCCTGCAAGAAGATCATCTGACATGTCCCAAGAGCTGTTTAACATGAAATACACTGATTGATGAAGCAAGAAGCAAAAAAAGCCAGATAAAGGGGTGTACCTATGACCACTCCAGCTCTCCTTGTCAAGTGAAAATGCAGCATTATCTGCTTCAGCCACACGTTCAGTGTTGGACTATTTTATACTTTCTCTTCTTTTTTATACATTAAATATTTTATCTCTTTATAATATCAAGGAGCAACAAAAGAGAATGAGAAAAGAGATTAGTAAAGAAAGTAGAAAGACACAGTCAGCTCTAGACCTACCATTAGGACCTGGTTCTGGGACTGGACGGTTTTCCTACGGACAAAAAGAAGAAAAAAAAACATTCAGTTGCTTGTGCACAGCCATGGGAACACCTCGTGGAGCATCAGTCCATGCTAGCTTGGGTAAATCCATAAGTAAACACGGCTTTTGGTTCTGGCTGCTCAATAAGACACCGCTGTGCAACGAGGAGGGATATAAATGTGCCATCCATACTTCTTCCCTAGGCTCACTATGTTTTGCTTGCTCTGCGGAGTAACGTGGACATCCATTAGGATTTTGCCCAGGCAAGAGCCACACAATAAACTTTCTTGTTCTGGAACAGCCTCAAGTTTCATCTGAATCCTGCATGCTGCTGGCTGACAAAAAAATTCACCTTCTGTAGTAAGGGAGATTCTGAATCACCTATTTCTTCAAAGCATTTGTATTGCAGAGTTTATATTATTATTATGAATAACAGGAAGTATTTTTACTACATAATAACTCAGTGTAGAAATTCATTGCAAATGTTACTGTAAATCACATTTAAGGTCACATCCACTGGTAATGGGCACACCTCTTTATGGGATGACTCATAAAAACAATCATCTGGAGTACAAATCGTAACTCAACCAACTGATATTTTCAGTGTTCAGAACCATACCTGCATTTTTTCTATGTGGGGTGTCTGTTTTGTCCCACTAAGGACAACACAGGCCAGAGCTTTATTTTTAGAATAAGTTGATCTAGGTGCACAGGAAATGTCTGATAAGTATCCAGTCTGGCAACATATCTCAAGGGGCAGCAACTGGGACCCCCTAATATCAAGAGGAGAGTGAACAAAAATGAAGCAAACATTTTTGCATAGTGCAGATCAGCTACTGAAGTCACCCGTGACTCTCCCAATGGGCAACAGCTTCCCAATGGGCAACAGCTTCACAAGAACCAAGAAGTGTGTGGAAATTACGGGGATGATAATCTCACCCAACTTTAGGTATCAACGCAGATAGCAGGTTCAGAGATCACTGCCTGGACTCCTTGTGTGTCCAGTGATCACGGCAAAGAACCACAGGAGAATCACACCTCAAGGGGCTGCCAGGTAAGGCCAGGGAAGCACTGACAACCACCTCTGATGTCTCCAGCTGCATAAACATCCCAAGGATAACTCACATTTCATCTGGGTGTCAGCCAGTTTAGAGACCAGCAATGCAGATAGGGTGGAGGCTTGGAGCCAGCCTCCACCCTGACAAGTCTCATACACCCTTCTAAATGACAGGGGTTTGGAAATGTGTTCTTGAACTAGACGCACCATCTGAATTCTCACTCACTGTGGCAATGCCTTTTATTTCTAGTAAGTCTGGCCACAGGTGCTTCCAGTGAAAGTACAGTTCTATTAAAGAATTACCCAGGAATTACCCACACGAACACCACTTGGCCTTTGGCACAGGTCACTGCAGCTGTGCAGGAATGGTAAGAAATCAACAGCTTCCCTGGTAATCATCCCCAAAACGAACAGCTGCAGGTATCCAAAGTCTGTGTGTTCGCTAGAACTGTTTGCACAGAAAACTGCCTGTCAATGTTTGCCCACGTAAATCTGCCTTCCCCGATTTGGCACTCGCCAAACGCAAACCTCCAGCAGAGTCACGACGATTCAGGAGGACCCAGGAATATCCAAGTTTTCACAAGCAGAGAAGCAGAATCATCCCGAAGCACCGACTGAACACAACGGCCCCTCTCCATGAGCACAAGCACAGGCACGACCCGGGCGGCTGCTCCCTTTGAACCCTCCCTCCTGCCCGTCGCTTGGGCTGGAAGCAGCAACACATCGCCCTCCGTTTCTGCTCTCTGGGAACGCCTTGCTCGCCGGGCTGGCAACCCGACAGCAGCCGCTCCATCCATCCATCCATCCATNGCCCTTGCACCAGGATCGGGCTCAGGGCCCAGCTCCAGGCCCCGGCGCCAGGCCCAGGCCCAGGCCCAGCTGGGTCTCCCCCTCCAGGGCACCCAGGGCCCACGGCCTCCCCCGCAGCTTCAGCCGGAGGCCCCCTGGCTGCCTTCCCTGCACCGACAGCCAGACGTGGCTGCAGCGGTCCCAGTGTTCCAGAGCATGACTGTGTGTCCTTGGGCCCTGTCCCCTCTCACATCGTGTCTATCCAGCTAGTCCCAGAGCATAACTGTGTGCCCTTCGGCCCTGTCCCCTCTCACAGTGTGTCTGCCCAGCTNCCAGAGCGGGGCCCGGGCGCTGCTCCCCTGGGGCAGCCCCAGCTCCGGGCTCCCCGCAGCGCTGGGGCAGCCGCTGCCGCTGGCAGCCCGGGGCCGGCTCAGCTCAGGGGTTGCGCTGCCCGGGGCCGGGCTCAGCCCCGCCGAGCTGCCTGCAGGAACCCGGCTCCCCCTGCCCCGGCCCGGCNCCAGCTGGGTCTCCCCCTCCAGGGCACCCAGGGCCCACGGCCTCCCCCGCAGCTTCAGCCGGAGGCCCCCTGGCTGCCTTCCCTGCACCGACAGCCAGACGTGGCTGCAGCGGTCCCAGTGTTCCAGAGCATGACTGTGTGTCCTTGGGCCCTGTCCCCTCTCACATCGTGTCTATCCAGCTAGTCCCAGAGCATAACTGTGTGCCCTTCGGCCCTGTCCCCTCTCACAGTGTGTCTGCCCAGCTGTGCTTGCTTTAAAACCCTACTGATGTGAAGCAGGCAGCAGCACACAGCACCATGCGCTTTGATCCCTGAGATCCTTTCCAACATGGTGTACTGTGATACTGTGTCAGAGTCAGCATCAAATCAGCACCTTCGAGCCACCCCTGTGGTTACTCGGAGGGCAAAGATAGGAGTGTGTGTGTGACGCAAGCGGTCACGAAACACCTCGCTCAGTGTTTACAGCAGTGCAATTCCTGCTGCATCCACCCCCTCTGTGGATGAAGCAGGAGTGTTTACATTTCTAACTACAGAAAGATGAGGAAGAGTCGTCTCTTCCTGGAAACACTCATTTTCTCAAGGCATCCATTTCTGCCTCTCCTTTTTAGGATGTATTTGCGGCTAATCTCCCAACTTGACTTGCTGCTCAAATTGCCTGTGTCTCAGCATGGAAGTTGCTGTGAAATCCCACAGCCCTACCAACAACATGCAGCCTGGCCCTAAATCAGAAGAAAATCTGAAGGCATGTACTGGGAGCTTTGGCAGGATGGGGTGACAGATTTAAAGTGCTTTGGTTCCATCATCTTCTCTCCCAGGAGGAACTGATGTTGCTGGTTCTTCTTCACAATTCACAGTGATGCTCTCTACCAACAAGGCCCTGTGGCCAGGCAACCTCTGCTCCTGCCCTGCCACTGCAGATTCCTGGCCAGTGTTTGGGCAGACAACTGGCTTTTTGTTGGGGCAGAAAAACTGGTTCCTTCAGCCCTTCTGCTCCTCCCTTCCATGACAGAACCGTATCTTTAGTTTCCTCCCCTTCTCTTTCCTGCTTTCCTTCTGGACCAGACCCACTTTGCCTTTTCCATCTGTGGTTTCTCTGCCGTTATTTGCTGCCTAGCAGCTAGCTCCAGCATGCAGACTGGGTCTGCTCTTGCTTCAGCATCACAAGGACTTCCCCTGCCACTACAAGTCCTCTGAGAAGTTTTGAAGCTCTTGCCATGGTCCATTTCTCTTTGTTTGCTTTCAGCACTGCCTGGCAAGCTCTTTTGACTGCCAACCAAAGAAAGGTCTAAACAAAACAGATTTAGGACTTAGTTGCACGTTCATTTGTCTTTTCCTCATGCTTAGGGGCATCCAGCTTTTACTGACCACAGAGGTAATCCGTGTTCCTTCAAGCGCTCAATAATGGTGCTATAAAGACTGTCATAACCATAAAGTTGACCTTGCTAAACAATCCTTATCACCAGAACCGTTTTGCTTTGCATTAGCTCAACACAAACATGTTTGCCTTTTTAGTCAATGATCGGGATGGTTGTTGCCTCGCTAGGTAAGAAGATAGGTGCTTTGTGGACATGACCGTAACCAGTTCACTTAGAGTAGTCAAATTCAGCACGTGTTTTCCTTGTTTGCGAGTTATGAAACACCTCTCTGCATCATGTGGGGTGGGGAGAGAGGTGGTGTGACCTCAGGGGTACTCATCTCTGTTTCTTGGAGAAGCAGCTCCCCCAAAAACAAAGGGGAACATTGCAGGTCACACACTCACCAATTCCCCATGGAGGGTGAGGACAGTGTTTTGGGCCCCTGGCTCCTCTCAACCATCCTTCAGCAGTCCCATGTGGTAGAACAGCCGCAGATGTGGTGTTGGCTTAACGACTCTGTGTGGAGCAGACAAGTATCTGTTGTAGGCATCAGATGTCAGTGCAAGCCTCTGTCTGGTCTAAAATGTAACCAAAGGAGGCAGCTATTTTGATTCCCGTCTCCTTATTTACATTGTAAACTATTTCCATGTTTGCCTGGGAGGTGTTGTCACCTTGAAGAGGGTCCCTCTGAAGCTTCTTGCACATCCCAGCATAGCAATTCTATTTCTGACCAACTAGATCAACCGTTTTTCTCCCAAATTTATGCAGGAAGTTCTAAGATGCCTGTCCAGATCTACCAGCACCTTTGACAAGTTAGAAAGATAAATCAATTAAAAAAAATACAGTAATAACTTCTTTCTCCCAAAGAGAGAAGATACCGTAACAGCACTTCAGCCACTGTCCTGTGGTGGCCTTATGCCACCTCTGAATCAAAGTGAGCACGAGCTTTAGGGCTATGTGAGGTAGGTCATGGACAGCAGACCTAGATTCATATTAAGGCTGCAGATGAAGCTGGAGTAGCTCCAAGTGGGAGCCATTATATTCTGAAATGATAACAGCAGGTTGTATTTTTACATACTAACTCCCCACAGAGACAATCCTTCAGATCTCAAACCCTTGGGAGAGTTTGTTCCCAAGGGAAAAAAAAAAAAGCCTCTGTTGCTGAACAGGGATACTCAAAATATCTGTCAACGATCCTTGTATTTAAATTTTTACTCATACCCCAGAAAACAGTTTCTTTGCTGTTTGGGGTTTTTGAGTCCACGACCACAGAGCTTGCCCCTTCTCCTTATCTTCTGAGCACTTCACAAGATGCTCCACTGGGAAGACAGAGGAATGTATTGGGATCCAACACTCCCACCCACCCAGTCAGCTAGGTGAGGTCAGGAGAAGATCCCGGGAGCCTTTGTGGTTGCTGGTTGTAAAGTTTTGTTATGGGTCAAGACCTTCAGCCACCCCTGCACGTACGTGCTGCCACTCACTCAGCCTTTCTATGAAAGCCATGATTTGATCAGTCAGATATTTCCTAAATATACAGTTATTTGCATAGCTCAGATTTATAATTTCCTCAGAAGCCATCTCCTCGGCTGCCAACTTCCTTGTCCACGCCTGCTCTCATCCTTGCATGCTGCTAAGATATCGCGCTTCATATCATCCTAACAATTAATATTTAACATCATTTTCCCCATAAGAGCACCGCTCGAGGAAATGTCATTTGAAATGTCCTTGTGAGACAAGAATTTAGCAATTGTTTGTTGTCTGTTTAAAAGCGTGAAGGCACGTGTGTTCCTCTGGCCTGAGAGAGGTGAATGTACCCCTCATGTCAACCATCCAGGTCTGTTCTGTCCCCACGCCTGAGGCAGGACCAGAAGTCCGGTGGCTGGGACATGTGTTGTGTGCACTGACCCAAGTACAAGTATGGAGGGGGCTGAATCCAAAGCTGATGGGAGCAGAGGCCCTGGTCCTTCTCCCAAGAGCCTGTAAGGACAAACCATTTTGTCAGACATCTGTGGTTATAAAACAGCTTCACATGCAGCAAGACCATCTTGCTAATGTATTTTGAAGTCTCCCATATGACTTCCTTCCTTGCCCTGATGTTGTGACCCCAAGAGCAGGTAAACCCCACACTACCATATCCATGCAACAGCATCATTCTGTCAGCAGTGCTGTGCCCCCATCTGCGTGCTCTGATCCCTTTCTGTTGGAAGCACAATTTTACTGATATTGTGGCCACTTCTCACTCACTCAAGAGGCTGACAAACCTCCTCTGGCAACTACCTCTCCAGCCTGGTTTAAGACCCAGCTGCATGGTACTCACATTCAACTCCAGAGAAACATCTTGGTCCAGACTCAGCAGTGCAGTCTATAGCAGTTTTGAGCTTCTAGTATTTTTATTTTCTCACAGGAAAGGATGAAGGAAGGACAGAGAAGCTGCCTGGATGTTTTTCGGAGCTTTCCCCAGGTTCATGATACTTATCTGAAATCATTAAGTCCTCATGGGCAGCTAGGCCCTGACAGAACCATGTGGGAGATATGAGGCCAGTTTTGAAGATGTTTCATACCTGAGAAACCTGCTGGGAGAGCAGAAAGCTCCCTGTGAGCGAAGCAGAGAAATGGGACAACAGAGCACAAAACAAGTGGGGCTTGATAAAGAGATGTGGATCGGTAACTGGAGAAGGACTAGCTACAAGGAGGCCTGAAGGCAGAGAGGGGTCTCTGGCCCATGGTGTGATGGAGACAGAGATGGTAGCAAAGAGCAGCAACAAAACTTGGATAACACATAAGGAAGCTGCTGTGTTCTTCACACAGAATCCATGCGGAAGTCCAACTCCTTCTCAGCAGGAATCGATACTCCGAGATAGGCTCTGGGTGATACGAGACTTTTTTTCACTTTATCTCTCTCTCGTGCTGGGTCTTTCCCCAGGATGTGTTTCCCGGAGGAGCCTGGCCTTTTTTAGCATGATCAGCACGAGGCTGGAGGCAGTTGTTTGCTTTGTTCTGCAGCCATATCTAATCCACTGCCTGAGCCATCCACTGCTAAGTTCAAAGCCAGCAGGTTGAAGGATTACTAAAAAAATCCAACACGCCTCTAAACACATCTCAAATAACTAAGTGTGGTGGAATGAATCATAAACCACCTGCCCTCAACAGATGAGGAAACACAGGGAAACAAAAACATCAAGCGTAGCAAGGAAGCTAGGTACTGGTTTGTGGCCCTACCCCTCAAGGTTTGTCTGGGTAGTTAATAAAAATACATGGACATTCTTTCATGCTAAACAAGGTGACCTATCTGCAACAAATTCAATCACCCAGGGCTAAAAATGAGTGCTAGATCTCACAGGGGGTTGGGTAGCTTTTTCTCCAGGGAGTGAGGGGGTGAAGCTCCTGTTTCTAATGTGATCTGGACCCCATTTCTGACACAGACATGGGCAGGAGGGCAAGTGTTGGCCCCAGTGGAACGTTGGCCCCTGGGTAGCATTAACATCCCATATGGACAAAAGAGGTTGAGACTTTAACAGAAACGATTTAGGATTTCTGGGTAAATGTGCAGTTGGAAGATGGAGAGAGAAGAAACAAGCTCTGCAGCATTGAGTAGATGAGATGAAAGCAAGTGGTCCACGCTGTGAACATGCCCAGGAGCAGGGACTTGGGTAGAGTAGGAGCAGCACAAGCCAAGGTAGGCCTCAGACAGCACAACAGCTCCTTGTTCAGTGGTCTTCCCACCTGGTTTAATCTCCTCACACAGAGGTGTGATATTCTTGTCCTTCTCTCCTCCCAAGGAGGGAAAAGATTAACCAAGCATCATGTACAGTAACCATCAGGGTGGATTGTGGCAGTGCTAATCTGTGCTCCAAGCCAGATGGATGTTAAGAGCAAATTGCATCTCGTCGCATAATATTCCAGAGGTTCCTCTGAAATTAAACACAGACAAACCTTGGTTATACCTTATGTCCGGATGATTTCTGCCCAAAACTCCAGTTCCTGAAGCATCAGGACTCAGAGAAACTTCTCTTGCTTGTGAGAATAGCAGGATTTGGGGCCAAATAAACTCCTCTTTTACAAAGGTTGTGGATCTTCTAGCGACGGATGTTTATGTGCTTCTTGCTTGCTGGCCAAACTGCTGAAGACTTGAGGAGCACCTCTGCCAAGGGAAGGGAGCAGCCCAGGGAGATCATAAAATCACTGCCCACACTTAAACCTTTGGCCACAGAGGAAACATGGCGCACATCGCATCCTTGGAGAAGTTCTTCCCCTTTCCAGTCAACCCCAAATGTCCTCCTCTTCTCCTGCAAGGTCTCCTTCTCTCTTTCAAGTCTTTTGCCCCTTTGGGGTCTTGTGCAGAGTCACAGGTAGCCCTGTTCTTTGCCCTCAAGGCTAACACCCAAACAGTAAACATCTCTTTGCAATCACCCACTCCCTCATTCCTCACTCCTGCCAAGCTTCTTCCTTGGCTTACCCTTTTGGCTACTCCTGGTCTTGTTGTCACCTACAGGCATTGGGCAGGCTTCTTGTCTCCTCTGCAAGAGGTATGGAGTCCCCAGACCTCAGTGTCTCTTTCATGCTACTCAGCATGGCTGAGGGCTACAAGAAAACCTCGGCTGTTTCAGCCTAGGGTGGTTCTTTACCAGTCTATAGGGAGTATTGATTACATTTTCTCCATCCGTCTATCTTGTTCAACAGGGTCATTTCAGGCAGGCTTGGAGTATCTCCAGTTTCTGGAAACCACCATGACAAGATGTTCTGCTGTTCTTAGAGTTTCCATGTTCTTCTCTGGACACCTCTGGAGGGGAGAAACCACTGAACTCTCACATATTGGCTTTGTCGTGCATTTGTTCCATCTAATGCTGACTCCTTTTCTGAGATATTTGCACTAGGAGGTGGAGGAGACTGTGCATTACTTTTATGAAAGGTATGTAGGATTTGCATATTCAGACTTGACCTGTGAGCAGCAGGAATGATCTGGAACATCATTTTGTGGGCAGATAACTAAGAGTTGGGTGTGGTTGGAAAGGTGTACTGGCCCATTGGCCATGTACAAATGGCATTCCTTCAGAAATGCAATGGAAAAACAACCACTGAAGGAGGAGACTGAGCATGGAAGGCTTAAGTGGAGCTGGGTCAAAAGGCCAGCACAGCACTGCTGGGAGTGGGCTGCAGCCCATCAAGCCACAGGCTGGAGTATAAGGCAGCTCTCCTGAAGACCGGTGGGACTGCAGCTGATGGAATGCTCTATGTTTTTCAGTGTGTGGGCTACAGAGTTTCTCACAGTGGCAGAAGACACTCATGTACTGTCACTTCTCTGCCGCTGCATGGCTGAACTGACCAGTGCGTACATGGTGGTACTTCCTACTCTGAAACTTGCTCTGGAGACCTGTGTAACAGCTCATCCACAAGGCTTCCCCTAAACAAGCCTCAGCCCTGTGCAATTTGCTCATTCTAATTTTGCACATCACGTTCCTTTTGGAAGGCACTGGCTGCTCAGCTTCTTCCCTGGAGAGCAGCTGAGCCTGGCTGGAGGAAGCCCAGACATAATGGCCACAACAAGAAGATGGAAAGCTGCAGCTCCAGAAGAAGCTGCAAGGAGGAGCAGAGAGCAGGCATTAGGACCAATGGCCTCGCACGGCGTTGAGGTCAAAGCCATGGAGCTGACTAAACCAAGTCTGAAAGCAAGGATACCTGCAAGGACACAACAGGGGGACTACAAGAAGGCTGGGGAGGGACTTTTTAAAAAGGCCTGTAGCGATAGGATGAGGAGTAATGATTTGAAACTGGACGAGGGTAGACTTAAATTTAAAGTAAGAAGGAAATTCTTCATTCTGAGGATGGTGAGACACTGGAACAGGTTGCCCAGGGAAGTTGTGGATGCTTCATCGCTGAATGTGTTCAAATGCAGGTTGGACGGGCCCTTGAGCAACCTGGTCTAGTGGGAGATGTCCCTGCCCTTGTCAGAGGAGTTGGAACTAGATGATCTTTAAGGTCCCTTCCAGCCCCAACCATTCTATATTTCTGTGATTCTATGGATACCGAAGGAAAATTTGTATAAACTTCTTGTTTTTCTATTCCAGCTTTGGTACTTTGAATTCCATTTAGTTGGGAAGTGATCTGTTCTAGTTTATACCTGGTTTATTATGCTAGAAGTCTTTGTGGGGTGTTGGGATGTCCGAGGCCCACACCAAGGGTTTGGCTGACTCGGGGTTGCAGCATGTACTGGCAAGAAGCGGCAGCCTGGGACCAAGAAAGAAAGAAACAGGATGATGCCTTGAGAAACCCCGTGAAGGCTACATCAAACATGTTCGATTGGTAGATTTAGTGACACAGGATGGCAACTGCTCTTTTAACCCTTAGCAGATGCCTGTCCTTTATGCCCCTGGGCTAAGATGGAAAGAGGCCATGAAAGTGTCAAGTCTGGTCCTGACTTGCAGGCTATAGGTAATTAGTTGGTCTTTAGGATGCTGAGGACGGCCCGTTCATTCCCATCTTCTTTCCAACATACCATTTGGCTTACACGTGAGAGTTGACATTCCAAAAGACTTCAGCTGAGGAAGATGAGAGAATCTCAGTGTTGCTGCAGGCAAGGATGACTCAAAGGGAAAGCTGTGGTGTGGCTCCATGGGTGGAGGAGGGTGCAGAAGTATTTTTTGTTGCCACTGTGAGCTGGGCTGAGCTGTTTTCATTGACATGAAGTGGAAAGGTAGCTTTGAGACACCTAAAGAGCAAGACGCTGTCTGGGAGGCAGCACCAACAAAGCAAATATTTGCCATTTCCCATCACCAGTCCAAGTGCTCCATCGCTATCAGGTTCCACCTCTTCTAGTCCCTACAGCTCTTCTCAAACCTCCTGCTTCAGCAGGTTGCCACTGTTGGCACCAGGATGAGCATCTCCAGGGCAAAGCTTTCACTCTGGTGATTGAGCCTCACCCAAGAGGGTCGGTTCTATTCTTCTGGAGCAAGTAAGGGGCAGTGAGAGCAAAGCAAGGAACAACGTGAGTCACAGAGACACAGTGGATTGCCCGCAGGACTCTGAGAGTGCTCATCTGTGGCAAATGAAACCCTGACCTTCAATTTTTGTATTTTTTCCACACTGGAAAATATCTAGAGTGGCCACTTCTGTGTAAGTTGAGCATGACCTACGTCTTGTGCAATGTGCCTGACTCACCAGCTCAGCTTCTACTCTCTGCTGGAAATCTTGGTACGGTTATGAAGAGAAATTGGATTTAAAAACATAATGGCCCAGGCAGGGATTTTTGTCCTGAAATGAAGAAAATATTCTGTGTATTTGCTTTTACTTTTCCATGTTCATCTTCTTACAAGATTGTTTTCAATGACCTTTGGAAATCTATCTGAAATAATCCATGGGAGGGAGGGGTAGAGAGGAAAGGACACAGAACAGCACTTTCAGGCACTGGAGGTGAGCATGTCCAGTTCTCCAGCCCCATAATCTTCATGGAGCAGACTGGTTTTGCTCATGTTTGCTCTAAGGCTCTGCTTTGAGCAGCAGTGGGATTTCTACGGGCAAGTCCGGGCAGCTCACTTGATAGCTGCAGATGTTTCAGAGGAAACATTCATTCCTAAGATTTTGTCCAGAAATGAAAGGCCCATGGCTCTGACCCTCCCTCCTCAGAAAAACATGAGAAAACCTATCTTGTTTTTTCCAGGGCTCACCCAACACCATCCTCTGTGAGTGTCACCAGCATCTGCTTCCATTGTCTAGCTCAGGAACCTCCTGTGTGCTGCAGCGTTACTCTGAACTGACACCCAAACACTGAGCTCTGGGAGATTGCCTTTCTCTTAACCACAGCATATTTTCTTTAGACAGCCAGAGTTTACTTACTGGCTTTGGATTTGTGTGTCTCTGTTTCCAGTAATCTTTTTAAAGAATATAAACAGTTTTAAAAGCTATTAGCTTTCAGTGGCTTTCATATCGTGCTTTTCTTAAGGGCAAGGTGTGATGAGAAGCTAACACCAAGAAGTGCTTGAATGCTGAGAAATGCTTAAACCCTCTGGAAAACATTGGCTGCATTCAGCAGGTATAATAAACTTAATCCCTAGTTCATTCTGAGCTAGAAGCCTACTTTTTTGAAGCAGAAATCTGTTCATCCACATATATTAAGTGATAAATGCCTTCCTACTGAGTGTGCCCTGAGCCTCCCATGCAATGTCGCTGCGAATTGCAAGAATCAGACAAAGTTTGAGAGTTGAGGAAACTCTAGAGGCCTTGGTCTGCCAGGTCTGCACTGGAGGTCTCCAAGGATGGAGATACCCCTCCACTTCTCTGTCCAGCAGCTCCACTGCTATCAGTGTGATTCTTTTAAAACTTGTATCCAATGGGAATTCCCCCTCCCCTTTCTCAGGTGGGGGTGGTTGATTGTTCCCCAGCCACAGGAGCTGCGAAGAAAGGGTCATTTTGAGACACATCTGTTGGAATTCAGTTCCTGCATTTCAGAAAATACTGGCATCGCCTGGCTGAGCCACAAGAGAGAAATATTTCTCTCCAATTCCCCCAAACCACCTCAAAAGAGACAACGTAGCTATGGGTGGCAACTTCCATGGAAAACCAGAAGCAGTGGAGGTGTTCTTCAGGGGTGATCTGTTCCCAACAGCTGATCAGGGAGCCAGAGGATGTTTCTCCAAGTGGAGGTGACACCTGCTTCCCAAAACCATGGGCACCTTCTAGACAGCACAAGGGACATGCTCACACCTCCACGTTGCAGCATCATGGAAAGGAAAACCTGTTCCAAGGAGCTGTTTCCACCCAGGTCCCACTGCCTACTGCTCACTTTTGTTTTTTCTGGCACGGAAGCCAGATTTCCTTATCACAGTCAGGTTTGGGTTTGGAAAGCAAACCACTGGCAGCAGGTGACTGGCAGGAAGGCTAGTGAAGGCACAAAGCTCCCAGCAATGCAAGGATGTCTCAGCAGCCTGTCTGTCAACTCATCAGGTTGAACCAAGCACGCGGAAGCAGTACTGGCTGCTGCTGACTTTGGCCAACAATGGCACCCATGGCTTAGACTGTCTACATTAGCAGAACTTGTTCCCATGGTAAGATGCTGTGGTGAATCGATTGGCATCCACCTGCGCCAGGAGACCCCTTGTAAGATGCCACACATGGCCACTCACCAGTGCAGAGACCTCCTGGGAGCATTGGTCAGCCCCTGGTCCAGTCTTAGTCTCAGGCTTGGACAACAGTTTATGTCTAATGGAAGAACTACAAAGAGTAAGGAAAACCTCCTGTTGAGTCACAAGGTTCAGAATGGACCCCCCCTTGCTTTCCTTCTCAGAGATGAGTCTGGGTGCGACTGGATCTAAGCTTAGTCCCAGGCTTGGTCAATGGTTTATGTCTAATGGCATTAGCTACCATGGATTTCATTAGTTTTAATTCAGCATTTAATTCAGTCACTTATTGAGAATCTGTTGTGAGCAAGGGGTCTCTCAGCCGTGGCTAAGGAAGGATCTCTTAGTCTCAGGTGAAGAATCTCAACCCTTGAGAGGTGTCCCTGCTCAAGGGGAGAGTCACCTGGCGTGCAGCCTAGATGCAATTTGGAGACAATTCGAATTGGACTCATCCAAAGATCTGTCATTGGTAAAATATCTCATTGCTTAGAGGAGGAACCTTGTGAGACGTCCCAGCTCCAGGGGAGATCACTGCTGTGCAGCCACGCTGCCGTGCAGGGATTGCTCAGAGGAGGCTCACCTATGCTGTTGTGTTTATGGGAGAACGTGGTTGGCTTGTAGCCAAATCGCATACAATGGGAAAGGTATGCACGGGACTCCAGATACTCACAACCGTCTTTGTTCCTTGATAAATGAGTCTCAGGAAAACCACCCATGTGATGGGTGTTCCAAGCTCATGTGCTCAGTGTTCACTGGGTCACTCTGGTCCTTCGTGGGTTTCCTAGAGAAGATTTTGGCCCAGCTACAGCTCAGGCCTTTATCTCCTCTGGAGCTTGTACCAAACTACAGTTAGTTTGGTTAAGGGGGTGCATCCATCTTGGTAAGTTCTTCCTCCATGTAAAGCAACTCTTGACCACCTCTGGAGAAGCAACACTAAGTACTGTGGTCTAGACATGTGTGCACAGCTTTACCCCTTCTGCCTTGGGAAAACATCCAGAAAAGCCAGTTGCAGGAGGACCTCCAGCATTTGTTACCAGTATCCATCATTCCCAAGCTGGAAACACCCAACAAGCAGTAGCATGAACGGAGGCCTTGCTCGTGGCCCCCAACACCAATCCCTGCAGCTGGCAGGTCCCATGAGACCCTCCCAGATCAGCTCTTGTCTGCCTTCTGGTGGGGCTGGCAGATCTCCTGAGAAGCTCCAGCACACTCTGCATGAACTCTGGTGGTGGTGGGAAAGCCCTCTCAGAGGACAGCAGGTACCCACCTCACCACGAGAGCATGAGGGGGACCATGCTGTCACCCACAGACCCTTGAGCACCAAACCCAGTCCTCAGCAGGATGCCAAAGACAGCATGAGAAAGAAGGGCAGATGAAAATATATTGGTCCATTGGTTATGGTGCTAGCCCAGTGGATGAAGCCCACCAGATCAAGCATATTTGGTCTGCCATGCCTAGAGAGTGTGAAAAATGGAGGGAAGGAGAGAGTGGTGGATTCCTGCAGCAGAAAAAACACCCTGGAGACTCTAATCCATCTGCATCACAGAGCAAAAGCTGGGATTTCTCCTATTTTGAGTGTCCCAGACCAAGGGAGAAGGTCATTTTGGATGTATTTGGAAACAGAGATTTTTCTCAGGGGCTGGTGTTTCCCTGTCCCAGAGGCCTGTTTCTTTCCTCTTGGTCTCCTGTCCAGCTGTGCCGGGCTGAGATCTACCAGTCCAGTGGTGGCCTCTGCTCCCTCCAAACATCCCAACTTGCTCAGTCCTTCCTGAGCTGATGTCCTAGTGCCATCTGCCGTCTGCCCCAACACCACCACACAGTGGTGCTGATGCTCCTGGACATCACAATCCTCAGCCTCGCTGGCAAACAGAGTTGGACGAGGTAGCCCACTGCCAAGCTCGAGTGGCCCCCACTGCCCCGTGCCTAGTGAAGAGCTGGATGTATCATCGTTGTGTCATCATGTAAAACTCTTCTAATTTCTTCTTTTTTAGTGAAATGAGTAATACCAGAAACTGTGCACTGGGAGACACACCCAGAAGAGAGAGATCTCCAGCTTCAGGGGTTTCCCAGGCTCAACTGGGCCAAGCCACAACCGGCCTGAGTCAGTGCTGGTGATGGTCCCACCACAGCCAGGTTGGGCTATGGACAACCCCCCTCCACAGCAAGCCTGCTGAGATTCAGTGTATTTTTGGCAACAATGCTAAAGCTGACCAGAAAATCAAAAGATTTTTCTTTTTTACTTATACAGAGATTCTTTTTTTGAAGCACCTACACCCTCCTCATCCCAAAGGGGAGAGGAAGGTACAGAACAACATCTGTGCATGTTTTTTTTTCCACTGTCCCAAGCTGCAACCTCCCGTTAAGCTCCTGCTTGGGAAAGTGTCCTGGTTTCGTGTGCTCAGGTCTCGGATGCCACCTCCTGGCTTTCCCTCTGTACTGTGCATCTCGTGAACGCTGTGACGCAACACAGACCTGGAGGGCCCTTCCATCATGATAACAAAGCCATGTAAAGCCTCACTGGTTCAGACCAGTTATTATTTTTTGAGGGTCTGACCAAATCCCACCTATCTTTGGCTCAGGATGGAGGTAACTCCTCCAAGAACCTTCCAGCCACCCATTTCAGTTACAATTAGAGGCTTTTGTGCAGGATCCCATCACAGCAGCATCCTGACTCTTTCCATGGTGGCTGTTTGGGGCACTGGGATGTCATTTCCAAGTCTCTACAGACTTCTGGCTGAGTCAGGAAATAATTTAACAACTGGGTGGTTGGCAGGGGGATAGCATCCCCCAGCACCCTCAAGTGCTTCTCTGCAGGGCTGCTCTTGATCTCTTCACCCCCAGCCTGTGTTGATGGCTTATTGAGCCTCATGAGGTTCACACAGGTCAACTTCTCCTGCTTTCCTCATGACATTTCTGGCCTGGGTACGCCAGCCAAGCCTCCCTCTTCCAGAGGTGTGCTACTGAGTCCATCCATCATCCACCAGCTTCCACTAATTTTATTTGCCCACATGCCATGGCTTGGCTGTGGCTCCACAGAGCTGGTACACGTGATGCTCCCTGTCTGCAGCAGACCTGCTCCTCACCCCCACAGGGCTAGACCACGCACATTTACCAGGGAAGTCCCAGCAACATTTCATGAGCAGCAGCTTCTTGGAAGTCAGCTGGAAACAGCTAAAGCCTCGGACAGCATGGATCTGGGAGGATCTGAGACATCTCATGGCTGTGGCTGTTGATGTCTGCCCAATGGACAAACAGCTAGGAGGAACATCAGTGGTCTTCAAAATGGTCTTCAACCATGACAGGCTTCAGCCTGAGCGAGGAAGGATGCCACGGGAAAATGAGATAGTGACAGAGCCTGTTCTCCCTGCGCTGCCGGTGCAGACCAGCAGATGGAAGTTGCCAGGCTTTGCAGGAGCCATTTTGCTCCTTTGCAGAAGCTGTCTGAATCACTTCTCGTTGAACTTGTCATAGAAACAGGCTGAAGGCATCAGATTGTGCAGCCTGCACAACTGAGCTGCATTTGGGTACCCTTAATTGTCAGCAAAGGTGTGCAGGACCACGAGGAGAGCATCAGCGCTGTGAGGTGCTCCTGACCTCGGAGACAGAAGCTCCACGGCCTCTCCTGACCAGCCGGTCCCTGGATGAGTGCAGGTGCTGAAGGCCCTGCCTCCTTCCCTGTATCTTTGGTTTCAAGCAGGGACAGAGTTTTGTATCTGGCCTCCCTGGAGACTCCCCAGTCTGCTGCGAGCTCGTCTCATCATCTCCAGGGGTGGGGGGCGAGGGGGCACCAAGCCAGGCCGGCAGCAGCTTGTCCAGCGTGGCTGTGTTGAAAGGCCTTTGTGCATCAAAACAGCTGAATTTTATATTTCCAAAGTGCTCCTGGACCACACACTGTGGCAGAGCACGGCACTGTTGGGAGCAAATGCTCTGAAAGCTTCCAGATTGATTGATTTTTTTGTGCCACCTTCAAAACAGGGAAAAGAGGGGGGAGTTTCCATTAAAATGTCAAATGGAAGTGTCCCAAACCCACCCTCCTGCTTCTAGCCCCAGTGTCATCTCTTCTGTGGCCGCTTTCTCTTACTGCCACTACCAAACAGATCCAGGCAGCAAACGGGACCAAAGAACCCGGGTGCCAGCAACCTGGCGATGGTATGCCCCATCCAGAGCTGCTCCATCCCACCCGCAGACCCTGGGGACATTCCCTGTCCCCAGCTCGCTGCCCAGCCACTGTCCCTTGGAGCAGGAGCAGCCCGGGAGGGGCAGAGGCCTCGCACACACACGTGCGGACACAGAGCACACACGTGTGTGCACACTCACACCGGCCAGGGAGGGGGATGCCCGGGGACCCTCGGAGCAGACATGACCTACTTTAGCTCCGAGGCGAGCCGTGTTGCGTGGGTCCCAGTGTAAAAGCTTAATAGAGCCGGGTGTAAATTATTCATCGCCTGGGCCGTGTTAATGCATGTGCTAAAGGCTTTTTTTAAAAAAAACCTAACAAACCACACACACAAAAACCCAACAAAAACCAAAAACCCTCTCCTCTATAATTTAAAGCCTTGCACGCTCCCATCACCAGGCCCCGACCGCTCTCCAGGGTGTTTCCGCTTAGGTGAGCAGAGCTGTGAGATGAGGACAGACCCAGAAAGACCTGGAATACAGGCAGGAGCCCGGACGCAGGCAGGAGCGGGAATGCAGTAAGAGCTGGGATACACACAGGAGTCAGGATGCAGGCAGGAGCCGGGATACTGGCAGGAGCCAGCTTCTCCTGGGCTGCGGGCAGGGGGATCCCATTGGGAAGGGGCTGGCAGCGCTGCTTTGGCTCCGTCGGCCCCACAGCGAGTCACTTCCCGGAGCAGCCGAGCTCAGCCGAGCCCGTTCCCAGGCACGGTGGCCAACAGGGCTATTTTTAGACCTGCCTTTTGCTTTTTCTTGTATTTTTTTTCTCCCCTTGCTCCTCGCCTTTGCTCAGCGCTGCCCTCGAAGCCCTGGGGAGAGAGGAAAACACTGATCCCAGGGGTGGGAAGCTGTGTGGGAGGGCTTTAGGAGCACCCCATGGCAAGGTCTTGCTGAGCCGAGCCACAGGCACCCCTTTGGCACATCAAGGAGACATCCCAGGCCACCCCACTGGGATTTAAGGAAGCTGCCTCCAGTGATCCCACCATAATATCCAGCCCCATTTTCGTCCCACCACTCCCTGCTGCAGGGCTGCAGCTCCCACCACTGTTTTCAGAAGTAGAGATAAGGCCACACCGAGATGTCAGCAGCCCCAGCCAGGGCACCCTGCATCAGAGGAGGAGCTGGGCAGGCACTTGGCGATGCTGCAGCTCGCAGAGGCCGCTTGCCTTCTATGGACATCTCTCCTCGCTGCAGGAACAACGCTGGCACGGAGGAGAGGCCCTCAGCCTCCACCGGCGCTGAAGGGGGGGGAACAAAAACACCCAAAAAAAGCTCACACTTGCCCTCTCTGAGGCCTCCAGAAGAGCTCAACATCAACATGCCCATGCAGGCAAGGACTTGTCCTACTCATGGTCCTCAGCAGCCTAGCTCAGCGTCCATCCTTCAGGACAAAGGAAGGGAACCCCAAGCCTGAAGCCTCCGAGCCGCAAAAGAAAACAGCACAAGAACACAGAAAAAGAGTCACAGCAGCCTCTGGGTATATTTTTTTTTCTTCTTTTTTTTTTTTTTTGGTTGCATTTTATATATTATCCAGTTTCACATTCTCATAGGATCAGCAATGATATAGCAACTTATTCTCCAATCTTTTAATACAAGCGAGACAGCCATGGTCGTATAATACTTAAAGCACTTCAAATACCAAGCGAGAAGATGCTAAAACAAAAATTGCACAATTTCTCACTGACTATGCCTGACTGAATCATCGTTACAGAAGACAACCCTTCTCTTTTCAAGCTTTTTAACTAAACATTAACTTATCTTACAGGATTACAATTTCTCTTTAATAATAATAATAATAAATTGCACACAAACACACAAGAAATTCTTTATGATGCATAAATATTTCCTTATTACACATGGTACAAAAATACTCGTACTTTTTATTTTATTATTTTTTTTTCGTTCGGTATTCCCATAAGGATGGCTGATTATTTGGCAGGACTGGATGCTCTCCAATCAGAAGGATGTGGAAAAAAAACCAAAAAAAGAGATTAGATTTTACAGCCGTTCTATATATAGAAGTCTGAAGAAGGAGGGAAAGAAAAGAATATAATAACCCTGACTTTAAAACTAGAGAAGAATGGATGAGAACAGAAACCCAGTGCATCGTACTTGGAAAAAAAAAAAAAAAAAGAAAGGAAACATTTTTCAAATTTTTCTGGTCGTACTGGGAAGGGGAGGGCAGAGGTGGGAGAAGGGGTGAGACAAGGACAGTTAGTATTTCTCAAAGCCAAGTCTTCACCGAAGCAAGATGAAAACCTCGATGGATCAATCCGTTGGGCCAAGACCTGTTGCTAACGGTTACACAAACGCTAGAACAAACAAACTTACACTCACACATACACAAGTTAAGTGTTTTAATTCATGCCAGAAAACATGCAAAACCCATTTGCCTTTCGTTTCCTTCAGCCGAGCCGCCGGGGCAGGGTGAGCCCGGGGAAGCCCAGGACTGAGCTCCCCCGACCCTGCACCCCGGCTGGGTTTCGGCGCAGCCAGATGGCAAAGCTCAGTCAGGGAGGATGTCCTGAAGATGGAAGGATGGAGGGATGGAG
>WEIS01042456.1:0-36719 GCA_013389965.1 Todus mexicanus
TCGTGTAGATGAAAAGCCATAACCTTCCCCACCTATAGTTCCTGCCTAATGCAGCAGCAGCGCTGGCTTCCAACAGGCTTTGGTTACTCGTACTAGTGTTTGGCTGAAATCTGTACCTGCGTGAGTCTGGCATTGCCCACACAGTGAAAACATTTAGAAGAACATTGTCAGCCAGGTTTGGTGACCAGCTGGCTCAGTTACCAGCTCTCAGTTCTAGCCTGAGTGTGTTTGCTGCGCTCCAGTGGAAAATGACATGTTGGGAAGCGTCTTCAGTGACCAGACTTGCATTTAAATCTCTCTGCCTCCTACCACCGGAATGGGAGAGGAGTCAAAATGTAGGAAACGGCCCAACTCCCTGGTTAAAAATGGGCAGTATTTCCAGGCTGGTGGGCGCTTGCGTGGCGGAGATGTTTAAGGATTTAAACTGTGGCAGTGATCTCTTCTCAGAAGAGCGTGGGGACTAGAGGGAAGGCTGAACGCATAGACCCTACAGGCATTCATCTTTGCCATCGGTTCTGTAGCTTGTCTAGGTTTCTGCACTAGAAAAACATCAACAACATGTTTGACTTGTAAAGTTTTTAACTAGAAAGAATCAATAAGCCTCTTGGTTGATATTTGTTAATAAGGATTCTCGGGTTTGTATCTGTGTGTTACAGGATTTCTCGAAAGAGCTGCAGATGCTGTCCAGAGTATTCATATCAGAACATCATAAAGAGCAGCCCAGGACTAACCCTTGTGAGCTGACCAGACAATCTCTAGGTACTGTGACAGCGCAAAGTTAGTGGAGGTGGACTCTCTGCGGACAAAAATCACTAATGAAGATGCAAATGGGATTTGTCGTGTTTCCGAACACATTGCGAGTCTTTTGCTGGGAGCATTCTGGAGATAAGAGGTCACTTTGTGCAAAACTTGCACTGGTCTTTCTGTTTGTGGACATTTCGCCATGGCGATTATGCTGAAGAATTTATGCCAACAAGTGGATCTCCAGGTCAAAAGTCCTTTAAGCACCTTGATTGTGGCTCAGAGCAGCCGGTTTTTTTTAGACTCATAGACGCTTTCCGTGTTTGCGCAGCGACGGGCTGTGACCAAAGCCAGGAATCAATTCAAGTGGACAAATTGCTTCGTGATCAGAGATGGTTTCCTGGGGGCTCTTTGTTCTCTTCTCTTAATGTGATTTCTCACACTGTCAGGGGAGGGAAAAGGTGAACCTGTATCACCTGGAGATGAGCCTATATTTATTTTTCATTGTAAGCTCAATTTTGGAGGTTTGGTTTTAATTTTTTCAAGACTCATTTTAAAAGTTAAACCCTATTAAATATATCCACCAGAACATTGATGGCATAATTCTTAAAGGGTGTAGATGCTCAAGTGGGTTTTATCCATCTCTTATTGGAAACAGAACTTGTAATTTCCCAGGGTTTTTAATAGAAATAAGGGAGAAAAATATCTGTTTATATTTTTTACTGAAGACAGTATTTTTAAGACAGTTTTATAGTATATGAGCGTAAGTGGCATCTGGCTGCCATTACTGTTTTTTATAATCCTTCTTGCCTTGAGTTTGGGTTTTATCAGACAGGAAGTGCTGCAGCAGGAAAACTACAGCCTGGAAGAACAGACGAAAAAGAAGTAGTGAAAAAGCACTGTGCCATCCCCTGGAGAGCTGCTTTGGAAAGGAATCCTTTTTGTGGAGGACAGTGATGATTTCTGCCCTTGCAGATAGATCTTCACCAAGGCTGTGACCTCCCGCTCACCTCCCAACAAGTATTTCCTTAAACTGGGGTTAAACTTTGAGGTACCAAACCTGTAGCAGTGAGGGTATTTCCTTTTGTCTAGAAGTGTCCCATTAGTGCAGGGTTTGAGGTCTTGTTTTTTTCCAGAAAGGAAATAAATACCTTGTTAAGAACAGCATCTGAACAGAGGAAAGCTCGGGGCTTTTTAGCTGGCTAACGAATTTGCTTCTTCCTTGTAGAGGGTGAGAAAAGGTAAGGTGTTGAAGTCAGTGATTTAAGAGAAACCACAAACAGAGCTAATTATGTAGAGCTGTGGCTTCTGTTCCAATACATCTGCTACAGTGAGAGAAACCAGAGAGGAACATTAGTGTCTGAACTGTACTGAGCTTTTTCTTTACTTGGTTACTAAGCGCTGCACTCAAAGGTTTCAGCTGATTGCCTCCTTTTAGGGGTTTTCTGACCTACTTGAAGCAGAGGGGCCCTGGACGTGGGGATGTTGTGTATGCAGCAAGGACGTGTAGCAAGTACACCGTATCTTACCGTACTTGCTCCCTGGGGCTGAGTATTGTGTGACATTTTGCTGCAGATCTCATTTGGAGTTTTTGTTTGTCATAATAATAAACATGATTAAGTAAGTGTCCTCTTTTGTGTTCAAGCTGTCGGTCTTAGAGGTCTTTTTTCCAACCTTAACGATTCTATGATTCGTAACCTCTTTGTGTTGGTGGTGAGGTACAAAAAGGTGCCTTGCCACAAGGCATGGGGCAGAGAGTTTAGTAATTGCTCCTGTCTGGGCTGCTGCTGCTTTGCTTCCACTGAAATGTAACTTTATTTTGTGATACCGGAGGGGTGTTGAAAGGGGGGAAAAAGCTGGAATCCATAAGGGTTCAAAAGTTGCTCTCAGGTCTGCAACTGACTTTATTTGGATATTCTACAAACTGGTTGCATAGATAGTGTGGCCCTAGCTGGTCTCATAATATCAACATACCCAAATTGTCTTTCTCTAATACAACATGCTTGGAAATTTTTATTTCAAAGGTGACCAAGCCTCAGGAGCAGTTTACTACTTCCAGAGAACATGNGCTTGAAGCATTGTACCTGTTCCCTGTGTGCCTTGCAGCCTCTAGATGCAAGGAGAGAGCTCACAGCGAGCCAGGTCAGAGCACGTGGCCTTCCTTCTGCTGGTCTTCCTACTGCAAACTCCTAAAGCTCAAAAGAAAATGAAAAATGCATATTAACTTCCTTCTGGGTGTGCAGGTCAGAGGTGTTGTGTAACTGGACTTAGCATGAAGCTTCAGCCACTTTCAAAACAAAACCAAACAAAAACCCCTTTGTTTGGCTAAGACCTCACGTAACAGAAATCAAATATAAGCAGTGATTGGCTTCTTGACTCTTGTGCTGCCAATTCATGTCCATGCACGTTCCTTAGCAGGTAAGGAGGAGCCGTGTATCTTTGATCTCCGGCATAGTTCCGTGGAGGGGGTATCTATCTTAGCTCCAGCAAAGCAATGTGGGGCACGTTTTCTTGTGTAGAAAATACCATTTATTGTGGCTATGAAAATAGCAATCCTGATTAAGAGCAGAGATGCAGCAGTAGGTGGAACGACACAACTGGGTTGATCATCTGCTGCTCAGAAGTAACTTACAGGAAATTGGCGTTTGCCCGTTGTAGATTTAACAAATTAGGTATCTGCTGGGTTTTTATTTCTTCCTTCCAAACAAACCAATGCTGTATATTAACAGGTACCATAAAATGTTATATTTGCCAAAGAAAACATTCATATAAATAGGCTTTTTTTTTTAGTATCAGTTGAAGATTGTAGTAAAAAAAAAAAAAAGTTACATCAATTCAATACCGATAAAAATAAAACAGCTTTGATAGCATATAAAACAAGCATATATAAATAACTTAATTTGTAAACATAGAAAAAAAATCTCATGTATATATAAAAATAAACATCTGATGCACTGTACAATAAGACATTATCCTTCATAGGCACTGGCGTCGTTTACCAACAGGCCTCCCCCTAGATGTTTTACCTACAAAAACTGCTCTATCACTAGTGCCATGTCCAAAATAAAAGGGAAAAAAAAAAAGTGAAGCACTGAGCAAATCTTTTGTGGATTGTTTGAGGACCTCCCCTACCTCCTCCTCCAATCCATGGAAGCAGCGCTGGGGACAGAACCAATATCCCGGGCTGCTGCTCATGCTCGTTTTTTTCTAGGATGTTTATGTACTGCCTTGTTCTCTTGCTCTTCCATTCCTAGATTTCACCAAAAGGGAGGAGTTGGGGAGGGGGCTGTGTGGCAGGGAGCAAATTTGGAAATCTGTCATTTCACACAGTTGCAGAAAACTTCGTGATGGGTTGCCCCAGTTTTTTGAGGGGCTGTGGGCGCTGCGTGACACTTGTCGTGACCCATGCCATGACCCATGCCAATACACTAATACAAGCTTTTGGGAAAAGGCTGAGCCTCAGCAAAAGAGAACAGGACTCTATTTGTGTTCAGATTGTAACCATGACCATCTAAAGATAAAACAAAGCAAATTTTTAACTGAAAGGTTTTTTTGTTATTCTACCTGGTACAGCTTGGGGTGGGGGAACCTTGGGCTGGCATGTCTCAAAACTGCTATTTTCCTAAGTATTGATTTAAAATAGTTTTCTTTTATAACTTAATATATTAATAACAGGACATAACACAGAAGCTGAGAGCCAAAATTAATGACACCTGTGCAACAATACAGGAAAAGTGGCTCTTGAACTCCCACAAGGTGGGAGGTGCAGCTAAGGGCACCGTTTGCTGGGAAAACGCATCTTGTACTGAAAGAAACTGTGTTCAAGGAGCAGATGCTGGCTCTGGTGAGGTGGATGCTTCAATGCGTATCTCCAACTTGACAAATTTAAAGTGCAACAGTTTCTTGAACAATGTGGGGGGTTTCTGAGCTAAGAAAGCATATCCTAGCAGCTTTTATTGCTTAGATAAGATATCTAAAAGTGATTCTTTACCGTTGTGCTGAAGAACTAAATGAAGGAAGTTATTCAGATATTTGCGTGGGTTGTGGCGTTGTTTAATTGTAGGAATGTGTGACCAAACTAGGGAGCGTGTTGAACAAACCTGTGAAGCCTGACAGCAGGATTTGCTGGACTCGGCTCAACAGAAACACCATGAGGTAACGGACTGCGAAGAGTCTGTAGTCACTGCGGTGAGCCCGCTGGGCATGTGAGGAACAAGGAAGCGCGGTAAGACCGTGACCAGGCTCGATTTTCAACTCAATGCATTTGGGTAAAAGGGTGGAAGAGCTGATGGCAAAAGCCACTGTGGAAAAAATGCTAGAGCTACTCTTATTTGCAGGATTTAAATTCTAGAAACAAGCTGATTACTCAGTACTACTCCCTATTAATGACAAGGTGTGGCTGTTTGTTTACAACTGGCGGTTTGGTTTCTTTATTTCAAAGCACCTATTTCTGCAGTGCAGTAAAACTGTGTCCTGAGGTGTGGTGGTTTCCACTGATGCTGCATAGTGTAGTGGCAATCTGAAACACCCTCCACTGGCTGCAAGCAGTCAGCCAGAAACCTCTCCAGGGTGTAGGATGACTAGTGGGTATCGTGCTGTTCTAACTCCCCTTCCCAAGGGAAAGTACAGCCAGCTCACTAAGTTAAATGATTTATCTAGCTACACTATTAGGAAGGAATNCTGGTTTTGACCACAACACTTCTCCAGCCCAGAACAGCTCTGATGTCAAGTGTGTGTTAGGCACGCAAGTACTTTACGGTGAAAGGCCGTCATTACTGCAGGGCTTGTACCTTTTACTTCCTCGTACTCCATAGGATTTCAAAGCTTTGCTATTTGATGTTACTTTCATCAGCTGTTGAGTTTGAGCTGAGATTAAATATTACTAGTTTGAGACAGATACAGTGTTACTGGAAATGTATATGCATATACTGAAGTGCAATATAAAATGCATATATAATTTTTAAATGCACATAGACTACACATGCATGGTAAAATGCATATATTTACTATAATTTAAAGATTTTTTTATTAAATTATGTCTTAAAAACATGTTTTATATAGAGTGCCGGTATCCAAGGCAGCAGCATTTGATGCTGTGAAAACTTGGGATCATGTGCTTAGGCACAATCCTAATCAGGCTCTCTTTGCATTCCTGTACATCATGCCAGATAAAAACCACCTCCAACAGTTACGGTCATGTTGTGGAGCACAGCATAAGGATTATATTTTGTTACTTACAGCCCTTAAGTGTTCTGATACGTAATGGTTTTTTGCCTTCATCGTTGGTCACGCAGCACAATCTTACCTGTGCCATGTAGATAACTCTGGTGATATCTCTCCCGTTCACTACATCAGGCTCCAGGATCCAAGCGCTTGGCAAAATCTCCCCTCTCACCACTTCCTTGCAGGGGTGAGGCATGGATGCGTCGTAGACAGACTGAACAGCCAGGACAGACAAGTTCTCCTGCATGGCACAGGGTGTGAAGATGACAATTTGAAACTTTTTCTGTGCGTATAGTAATGTTTTCTTGCTTTGTCATGAGGCTTATTTTTTATAGTATTTACCTAAGAGATCTTTCAATAAGTACTTAGAATATATATTTTTGGCATAACCTTGCATGTTTGTAACGAGAATATACAGTGTAATGCTTGAGCTACTTCCTAATGAGGCTTGGTTGTCATTCACAAGAGGGTTTTATACATCATTCGCTCATGTCAAATGAGCGTGGGCTTTCCTTCCTTCTCTCCTCTGTCCTTGAACCAGGAGTTCAGAACAACTACTCCTCTGTGCTTCAGAGAGAACGTTCACTTTACCTCTTTGGCTTCTACGGTAATGCAGCAGAAATCACGGGGTTGCTTTAGGTAACACAGGGAGGTATCGGTCACTAAATATACTGTGGAAAAAAAAAACACCCCAAAAAATGGGAATTAAACTTTTGACAACTTAAACTTGTCACAGTTTTCCCACACCCCTTAAATGCACGTGCATATTTTACTTTGACTTCTCGCTGCTTAAGAGCGGAGCTCTGCTTAATAAGCCATAAGACGTCATTAAGATGCTTTTTTAAGCCACTGAAGGTTTATTTTGACTCTCAAGCCACCGTCTCAAACTGTCCTTCTGCAGCGACATGCATTTAATATTACCCTTACCTTGGAAAAGTCTCACAGAACTGAAGTTCCTCTATTAAGTAAGGACATTGTTTATTCAAACCTGAAGAAACTGAGACGCCGCTAACTTTCTTGCTGGCTGACAGTGTGAGCTGAGAAAGGTCTACAGTGATAACGGTGGCCAGTTGTTAGAGCTGATAACTCACCCAGCTGAATGTGGCTGGTTACTTGCTTGTGGATTCGAGCCGTGTTGATAGTTCTGTCGTACAGATGCCTTTTGCCAGGATCTCTCACTAGTCCCCACACACAGGGAAGAGGTCTTTCTATCACTCCTGCTCCCAGAAACCCGTGCCGCGTTGCGGAAGGGAAGACTTTGTAGTAAACCAGCACCTCTTTTTCTGTACATTGATACCTGCCAAGGACAGATGAAGGCTGTTTGCACACAAGAGGGCCAAGTGCATAAAAAGGCCTCCCCTGCCATGAACTTACTTCCAACCAGCTGCTGCTTGGCACGTGTAGAGATTCCTCAGGTTATGAGAGCAAGCTGCCATTACCTTAGAAAACAATGACAAGTAGGTAAGAGAAAGCTGTATAAACTGCAAATTGTGCTCAGCTTTTACATGCTGCCACACTTCTCTTCTGCGCATCCTACCACGCTGGCTTTACCACGGATGGTTTACAGTGCTAGGAATCCTTAGGGAGTAGCAACAGCCAGAGCAACTTGCCTGTCCTATTTGCTGCTGGAGGAGGAGATACATCTAAAAGCCTAAGGCCGTGTACTAGCCTGATCTAGGGTGAGAAGAAGGGAGAGGGGAGAAGCGTCTATCTCCCCGTGATGTTGAAGTGATTCTACCTATCTGAAATAGGTAGTTGGTGGCTTTCATTCTAGCTACACGCCCTGTCACGCACGGATACGTAAAACCTGCCCTGTAGAAATTCTTGGACGCGAGAGGAGTTCAGCTTCACCCAAACGTTTCAGCTTATGTGCAACAGTCTCTCCTGAACCCACTGCTGCAGCCTCACTTCTCCCTGCCACTTAGAATTGCTCAGGGTGCCTCCCTGTAGCTGACTAATGGGTAACTACCATCACCAGAGAACAACAAGGCTTGTCCCATCCCTAGTCACTTCAACTTCCAGTAGGAGGTATGGGAAGAAGTGAAAGCCCCACTTACTAACTTACCTCGGTGGTAGCATTAGCCAAGATATGTTTGGATAAATCCTGGTATCCTTTTGTTGAAGAGGAGCTGATGGGAATAGTTAATCCACGAGTGAACCTACAGCTGACGCTGCTAGAAGGAAGGGGTGGCTGAATTCTGCTGGCTTCTGCAGGAAACAAAAAAGCCATAGGGGAATAAAAAAATTAAACAGAAACCCACCACTATTCTGCAGCTGTAGGAATTTAGACTCTCCATGGGAGCATCCAGGCCACCTGATCCTGATGAAGGACTGGTAACACCCCCCTGGCTTGACCATCTGGTATCGGTAATTACACTGCAGTTACATCTTGCATTACTCAAGATCAATGGTTATTACCACATAGAAGCTAATAAAGTAACCGAAAGAACAGGCAACATCTGTCTCGAGGATAAAAATAAGAACTTGCATGTGCAGTGCTACAGTCATTGCAGCTTTAGCACGCACACACACCCCCACCACTCTTCCTTGGTTAATTCAAAGCATTGTCTCTATTCTCTCAGACCACTGAACTTTGATGTTACCACATCAAAAGACCAACTTCAGAGGGCCCAACTCACCATTTACTTTTTCAAGAAATTCTAAGCAAGCTCTGGCTACTGACTGACAGGATTTTTCTGAAGTCACGTAATGGTAGAGACATCCTCAAAACACCTCGAATCGAATTAGATTTTGATTTGTATAAACGACAGATCTCGTGAGGCTTTGTGCTACAACTCAAACAGATAAGCAGATGGATGTTTTACTTACTTACCAAATGTTGAATCCTTCTGTAGTTGCTCTAATACATAAAGCTGGCTGTTTCTAACGGCTGAACGACCTCGTGTATCTCTCGAAAGCAAAGCATTTCCACAAGAAACCTGATTTAAGAAAGAGCAGAAGTGGGAGCTTTTGGTGTCAACTGGGAAAAATAAATTACGTTACTCAGCAAGTGGAATATTCGTAGCAAATGTGCCTTGCAAGGGTGGAAGAAGTGTCTCTCTGTCATCAGGTAACTGCTTGGCCTTTCTCCTGGTTATGAAATGACACCTTGGCTCAGGAAACGCAGCAAACCAAGTGTGAGGAGCTCGCACAGGTGCACACTGCAAAAGGTAACTAAAGAAGTTCATGTTCCCACACACAAACTTCTAAGCAAGTCAATGTGTGTATCACTGAGGGAGGCGCCCTGAGAATATCAGAGTCTGGTTTATTGCAAGAAAAGTCTTGTTGTTTCTAAATCATTTGACAGTGACAATACTAACACCACCTCATTTTTATCTGTGAGTTTTAAACAAAACTCCCCAATCTCAGGAAAATAAAAGTCCCACTGTCCTTTGCAGTTACGTGGTCACCCCTCCGTGTACTGGTGACACAAACTTATCCGGCTTGATAATCGTGACAGAATTCGAACCATCTCAGAGAAGGTTTCTGTTCTTACATCCTGATCTCTGTTACTGTTGAAGCATCAGGAGCCCTCGGTCTCCCGGAGCAGTTGTTTCTCACCTGTCCATCCTGGCTGCTGGGGTTACTGGCAGTATAGGTGGCAGTATTACTGCTGTTGTACCCAGATGTTGGGCCGGAGGAGAGGCTGAGGCTGGAGTCGGTACATAAAGTGCTTGTACTTGCAAGAGTCTTCAGCCTCACTTCTTCCTGTAATAGGTATCACAGTATTACAAACAACAACGACAAAAAAACCCACAGCAAACTTACCTTGCCCACAGCTAGTCAAATCCATGGTAACTGCAGGGAAAGATCAAAAGAGGAATAGTCCAAAAAAAGTCCAATTTCTTTCAAGGAGTGGTGACAGGATAAAAGCTGTTACCATACAGAAAGTATTAAATAAGCAGGCTGACTTGAAAGTCTAAGATTATATAAAACCACAGAGCAAATCACTCAGTAAAACCCGGCAGTCTGGGAAAATGCAGCTTCTGCTGCTGCTATTCTTCCCATACAAGAGTTCAGGCCATCAGACCAATGCTAGGATGTTTTTAAGGGGGAAAAAGGGTTTTAAAAGTGATCTCTCTTCAATCCAATTTGTTGCTCTTTGCCCACTTATTGAATAGCCCCTGCCTTAACTTGCTGGTCAGATGTAGTTGCTAATGATGGAAGATTTTAACCAATGCAACTACTCAATGCCAGCCCAGACGATGAAATAAAAATTAGATAATACGAAAACACTGAGAACTTCAAGATTCTTTATACTTTCAAGGGCAGTTTTAGGTGAAGCATGTCTATATTTCACAAGAAAAACATGGCAGCAGATGTAAGATCCAGTCATCCAGTGGAGGCGGCTGAATTCAAGGTGCCTAAGAGGGTGCAGGGCAATGAAAGGAGCGTTCACCACGTTTCACACCAGATACACACACGAGGGGAGGAGGTCTGCAGCTATGGTTGAAGCTGCACTGTCAGGCCATGCCAAAGGTTCCTGCCTAAAAGCATAGTCAGAAACTGGGCAGAATGTGATCAAGTATTGGCCTGCATCTGGGAGAAAACAAATGCTCCCAGTTGGACTGTGCAAGATGGGCAACAAAGTGCAGAAGGAAAAAAACGAAGTACAGGACAAATACACACGCCGAGGACAAGCTGAAAAGAGAAGCAGAAGAAAAAGACAAAGAGGCCTTTGTGTTTAAGTACCTACTGAAATAAACCCAGTTTACTTTAGCAAAACTCTTCCATAGACTGGGCAGATGCCCCACGGGATCACTGTGTAAGCTCCATCCAGTGAGGAAACATTAGGAATTTCTTGTACATAAAATGTGGCTTCAGGAAGATGAAGTTCAGAAGCATGAACAGTATCAGTTCAGTATCACTGACGTGGCGGGTTTTTAAGCACAAATTTGCATTTAATTCTTCGGGGTTTTTACACTGGTGTTTATCAAAGAGAAGAATTGCTTTGCCATGGAAAAGTTTCTTTTAAAAAAAATACACTAATATGAGCAACGCGTAACGGTTTCCTCCATAACGCTCACCTTCTGTAACTGGGAAAATATTTGCTCCCGTATACGCCTTTTCTCTTGCTCGGCTCTCTCCCGAAGCTTGTCCCTCGCTCGTGCGATTTCAGTTTTGGTTTCCTCTCGCGCCCTCTGGTAGTCTCGGAGCAACAGTTCGATGTCTGAAGGATGCTGAAGGCTTCTTCTTTTTGGTTCTTGAACTCTGTAAGAACAGGTACATGAAGGGAAAACACACAAAATACCATGAAAAAATAATCTTTCAACTTTGAAACCAGTGCAATCACTGGAGTAATCTCAGTGGTAAGCCAGATTTGCTCTCTGAATAATTTCCCCAGGTTAATGTTCATGCAGCCTTTAGGGAGCAAAAAGAAACTTTTTTGGAGACTAATGTGGTCCTTTGAAATTGCTTTTCTAGCAAATTTTCCTGTTCAAAGTCAGCTCTCCACGTAATCTAAGGTTACTGGTTTGGGGTGTCATGTGCAAAATAACTGTGTTGGGAAAATAACTGTCTCCTGACCTACTGCAAAGGAAGCAAGAGTCATTTAGGGGATATGGTGGGTGATGAGAACCTCAAACTCTAAATGGTTGCAGAACTTTTTTGATATTTAACATGAAACTTTACTATTTCATGTGGCTTTAAGGTGAAGTGAAGGAGTAAGACAGATTGGTCTGTAATGGGTCAAGACTGAATACTTGGGTTGTTCCTATACATCACACTCATAAAACAAATCAGACACTTTTTATGGACTGAAAGAAACTAGACAGAAGATTTTCATGAATGTTTCCTAAAATCAGGCACACGTTCCCATCCCAAACTTTTAACAATTCCTCATTGAGAAGAATTCGTCTGCCACAGAAGCCTCAGTAAGAGCCATTCCTGTGCACCCTTTGCGAACACCGTTACTGTACACTGAGGCCAAAAGCCTCGATGGAGGTTTCTGCTGCCCTACCTGGTATTTGCCACCACGTCTCTTCTCAGCTGCTGCAGATATTCTCGGCGTCTGCTGGGGAGATCTGGATCCCTCTGACTTGCATCCAGACTCTGCAACAGACTCAAATGCTTTTGGGGACTCAGACTTCGGCTTCTTTGGTATCTTTGGAGCCTTTTTTCTCTTTCCTTCCTCAGAGTCTCAATAGTCTTCATGTGTCTGTCAGGGAAATGTGATTAAAGCGACAAAATATAGCCTGCAAAGTTACATTTTCTGATTATTTTATTTTAGAACACTTTAATATTAGGTATTATTGTAGTGTAAAATTTATAGGAATCTAATACCACACACTCCTCTTGCCAAGTGCCTCTTTGGCCACATGCTGACAGATGATGCAGAAATTCTAGAATTCCACTGCTTTTATAATAGGAAATGCACGAGAGGATCTTGGTTACTGCTTGTAGTGGCTGAGAGGCAAATTGAGGGTGGAGACTAATGTAGCTCCTCTTTTTTTAGTTAAAACGGCTTCCTAAACTGGCTCCTATAATCCAACTGCACGAATCTACGATCTTGGGGTTTTAATCTTTTATTTTGTATATTTATGGGGGTTTAAAATTTGGTTTTGTATATTCCTACGGGAGCACTTATTCATTTAAGTATGAATGAGATATTCCCATAAATAGGATGTATCAATGACTTTTATATTGCAAGAAATCAATTAAATGTATTCCCATGATCATCAGGTACACATGATCACTCTCATAGCTGTTAAAGATTTTAAGAATGAAGTCACGCTAGATTTTAATTTGTAGAATCATAGAATCTTTTAGGTTGAAAAAGACCTTTAAAATCATCGAGTCCAGCCATTTTTCCTACTCTAGCAAGCCCACTGCTAAGCCATGTCCTCAAGCACCACATCTACATGGCTGTTAAACACCTCCAGGGAGGTGACTCAACCACCTCCCTGGGCAGCCTGTTCCAATGCCTGACAACCCTTTCCGTGAAAAAAATTTCTTAAGGTCATGTCTACACCTCCCCTGGTGCAGCTTGAGGCCACCCCTCTTGTTAATTAAACCAAATCATACTTTTCCCTATTTTTCTTGAAGTAATCCCAAAAATTTGCCTTAAATGCATTATTTCACTGTACATAAACCAAGCTTAATAGAGTCTCTCTTCACGTATAGTTCAGTCAGCTGACTAAGTGATTAAGTCCTCATTACTAAACGTAATTTATGCTGCATGAAGCATACAGGGAGTGACTTCAAAATACGTCATACAACGCTACTCTTAAGTAATTTACCTTTCATAAAGCTGCTGCTTCACTGGAACTGCCACTGGGTCATCTGCCGTTCCGCTCTGAAGGACCCTCAGCAAGGCATCCGTTTCCCCGATGCCGTAGTTGAGCTTCGCTTCAGTCAGCTCCACGGTGAGGGGATGCTGGTGGAGGTCCAGGTGAATGCCAGACATGATCTGAGCGCGCTCTCGCTGGAGTCTCTCGATCTCTCTGCTCCTGCTGTCGCAAAGCTGGGATTTCCCTTCCATTTCCATCGCTCGGGTGCTTCTAAGTTTCTTTTCTGCCTGGCTTCGTAAATCGGTCACGCTGCCGCTCAAGCTGAGTAACGAAGGAGCAGGGCTGCCCTTAACACCACACCAGTTGCTGAATTTATTGTGTACAGGCAAGTCACGGAGGCTGTAGCTCCGAGGCCTGTAAGGCTTTGCAAAAGGGGTACTTTTGTGGAGCGGAATTTCAGTGTCACATTCACTTCCAGTGACAGAATCTGTATTGTCGTCTTGGAAAGAAGTCTGCACATCGCTCACATCAGACAGTGGGGGAGGGCAGCTGCTTCCATTTTTCCAGAAGAAATCGTGGAATTGTAGAGAAGGTGATTCTACCAGAGATTCTGAGGACATGCCAGCATTAGTCTTACTTGAACAAGTGGCGCTAACTCTTTGATTAAAAAGTAAGTCAGCATTTGGAGGGGAGTAGTTATGAACCAAAGCGGTATCAGAATTACCGACATCCTTTTCATGTCCAGCTCCAGCGGAAGAACCTCTTCCTCCCCTCGTGACATACGTACAACGAAGCGAACGTGCCAGTGGACTGTGGTCTCTGAGATCCTCTGCTAGAACTTCCCCGTGGCCGGACACCTCCAACATACTACTAGAGTGATACAGTCGTTTCGCAGAGATGGTTGTGTGGGTGTCAGCTGCGAGCCTCCGCTGTTGTTCCAAACCTCTTGAACCATCCTGTCCTGAAAGCTCTTTGGCTGCCTTCTGATCTGAGAAACTTCCAGAATTCTTTCTTGCGTCCTTCTGTTCTCTAGAGGCGCTACATTCACTGTCTGTTTCTGTCTGGGAAAAATTGTCCACGTGAGATTGCATGCTGGACTGCGGACCTGCCCTCTGATTTCTCTGGTTGTGAAGGGGACTTGAAGCACTACTGGAATATCCAAGAGGTTCCTTCGTAGGGCAGCCAGATTTGCTAGAAGCAGCCTGGCTGCTGGGGCTAGCACTAAGAGTAAGAATAGGGGAAGAGGCCCGATCGACTAGCAGGGTGTTCTTGTAACAGAATTTTCTTTCTGCTGGAACCTCTGTTTCACTGACGCTTCTTTTATCCTGAGCGTACGATGCTGTAGATTGAGAGGTGCTGTTGGTAGGGCTGCTAACTACAGTGCACGAAGAACCGTCTTGCCCTGAACTCGGCAAAGATGATGTGACAGATGAAACTCCGGTACTTGCAAAAGCAACGTTCTGCTGTGCATTTAATGGTGTTTTTTTAAAATCTAAGATAGGAGCGGAGGTTCTGGGTACAAGAGGTAGACGCATAAAGGAGTCTTCCAAAATGCTGTCAAGACTGTCATGGAAATCAAGATCACCCAGATTTCTCATCCCTGTTTGTTCCCGTCTTCTTTCTTCAAGAGAGAGTGTTTCCTCTTTCCTTTTGGGAATCTTACCTACCACATCTGCGCCTATTCCTTTCCAATCAACATTCACTGCCTGAGCTGCCCTCAATTCATTTCCCATTGTTGCCTCCACTTGCTTTTCTTCACGTTTGCTTTGAGGTTCTTCCAAAATTTCAGTTTGAGTGCCTACATCTGCTGTAGTTTGAGTGCAGCTATCGGATCTAGTAGCCTTTACAGCCGCTTCAGTTGCTCTTTGGTTGGTTTTGGCATTCTGTTCATTCTCTGTGATACTTTGTTGGGAGAGGCTTCCCAACAGCTCGGAAGTGTTCTGAAGAAGCTGTGAGAGATGCATGGACAGGTTCTGCACGCTCGTCCAAGAAGAAGGTTGATGAAATAAATCTCTGTTTGTTTCCTGCTTTCTTGCAGAAACATCTGTATAGCTTCTCTGATGTCTTCTCTGCCTCTTATACCTTCCCGTACTCGCTGTTTGCGTTCCCTGCTCACATGTAATCCCCGGCAGTTTTTTGGAAGACCTTTCAGACTCTGAAGGATATAACAGTACGATTTCATCAACCTGCATTGAAGAGTTACCAGGTTGCGCAGAAGGATTCTCTAACTCAGCAGTGTTATTTCCTGGGCTGGTTTTCAATGTTTCACTGGATATGTTGCTGTAGTGCTTGGTACTGTCGCTTGAGTATGCGGATTGAAAGTCTTGTCCGACATTGTCCCAGCCTTGAAGACCTTCAATGCTGCTTAAAGTGCTCGATAAAACTTTAGCGGTAGCGTATGAACTGAGATGAGAATGAAAAGGAGAATTTTGAGAATCCAATCCATTGTCGACACTGGAACATCTCATAACCTTACGATTTTCCAGGTTTAAAGGAATTTGATTGCAAGAGACGTCACTTGCGCTTCCAAAAACATACTGTTTCCAGCCAATCTTGCACAATCCGTCTCTTTGCCATGGATGAATATAGGGGTTGATATCACTTGAGCTAAAATGCATTGTATCTTTGTTGTCTTGCAAAAATAAATCCGTTTCTGGCTGGCATCCAGCTTCTTCAGCTTTCCCTTCACTACACTGAGCTACGGAACTACTCTCTGAACAGACATTTGCTTCTGCACCCACAGAACTATGAGCTGTGTGCAGTAAGGATGATGGAGGTTGAGTGGTGCAGTCTTGTAAAGACTGGCAGCTTTGGGTTCTTGCTGCAAAATTCTGTAAATTTGGGGGATCACAGTTTGTGAGCTTCTTAGTTTGTGCCGTTCTTTGCTGAAATCTGGGGTTAGACTTAACCTGTAGAAAGTTCTTTGATTCCTGCTTTGAAAATCTTTCAGTTCCATGAAGATCATCTTCCGTTGGCGATGGAGGCTCCACGCTCATATTCAAGTCTTGTAGTGATTTAGATGCAGAATATAACAAAGGATCTGCCTTAGGTGAAGCTTCCAAAGCATATTCTGTACCAGAGAAGGCAGCAATAGCTGGGGCTGATAGTCTGTGACTTTGTAAAGAAGGGCGGGGTTCACTTTGTTTGCAACTCTTTGTATTCCGTGTAGTAGAAAATGACCTTTTGCTCCTGAACTGCACCAATTTGGATTCCTGAGGAGGTAAATAATGGTTTTCTGGTAAAAACTTCATGGAGGTACTTTCATTATTAATTACAGAAAACGTCAGTCTTTCTGACTGCAGAGTCTTATTGCTCATTACAGCGTCTCCCCTTGTTGAACAATTGTCTGCATCGGCATCAGGGCTACCAACGCTTGAACCTGAATTATTTTTGCAAAGTAAAATCTCTTTTCTGCCATCTGTATTTGTTCTACCTGGTGCCCGTTCTATCTCTCCACCTGTAGGCACATACTGACAATTACCTTGCAGATCTGCAGGGTTTTTTTCAAAACTCAAGACAGTGTGATACAGTCGTCTGGATTCGGAGCTTCGGCTGAATGTGGGATATGCTGGACTATACGAATTGCAGGTGTGCTCAGGATCCCCATCAACATCTCCTGGACGTATATTTTCCAGCACTGTAACTTCTGAGCCTGTTTCATCATTTGCAGAATTTGAGGATACAACAGTTTGCTTTTCAGGTTCTCTACTTAATGCTTTTCTCTGCTCTGTCTTTACTGCACAATGTTCAGACTCGGTATTTGAATGTAGTTTTTCCTCATTTCCGTTAAGTGTTTTTCTCCTTTGTCCCTCTTTAACGAGAGTTGCCCTTCCAGGATCCCAAAAAGGTAATGATGGTAATAAAAGAGAATTAGCCCTTAGTGCTTTCTCTGTGTGTTCTGTGCAATCTTCTTGTGGCAGAACTTTGCCCCAGTGGCAGTGATCAACTTTTGTATCATTGTCAAATTTTTTATCGTTACTTCCATATACAGGTTCCCCATCTACAGCAGAATTTTTATATGAAGTGGAGCCTGTGTCTGATACCGGACAATGCCTGTTCTCTTTTGCCAGAGACAGTAAAATACTTCCTGAAGCACGGATCGGCTCATCAAATACCACAGCCTTATCAGACTGAGTGTCTTGTATTTGCGAAACAGCCAACGGGGAATGTTTCGATACACCTGCATGTGAAATACCGTAAGTGCCAGCTTCACCATCGCCTATATCTGCAGTTAAAGAAGATCCTGAAAATGGTGTTAATGGTGGGCGACTGTCTCTCGCAAATGCTTGGGGAAAATCTCCTTCTTTTGCAGAGCACGCATCTGCAGAACTGGAGGACACTTGCCCAGTCAAAAAAGAGTCTTGAAGGGAGTCCTCGAGCTGACTAAATATTAGAGATTTTGAGGCATCAAGTAAACAAGAATCGTCAAAAGCACTGATGTTCTTGGAGCTTTGAAAGGGTGTATCAGCTGGAGTATCTTCTGCAAAGTAGGATGGAAGAGACTTTGATTCTTTACTGTCCGTCTGTCCTCGGCTCTGAAAAGTGAGCGGGCCTGATTCTGGTACAGCCACACTAGAAGCGTTACTGTCGGGTTCTGAATACTTGAGAATTTTATCTTCCTTTATGTCATTGCAATTCTGGAAAGAACCTTGAATTACTTTCTCCTTTTGATCTGTTTCCACGGGTTTTTCAGGGAGTTTACTATTCTGAGCATATGTGGCCTCTGCAACTGTCGAATTAGTTTTCCTTCCATCTCCTTCCTGAGAAACATCAGGAGAAGCTGCAGATGCATTTAAATCGGTTGATTCACTTTCAAAGTATTTTGTTTCTTCAGAGAGAACAGCATCATCTTTACCTTTGTCTCTAGTGCTGGCAAACAAAACATCTGCAGATGACGCTGGATAATTCTGGAATCCAGGAGAATGTTCAGAAGTGCCCAAGTTCCTATTACAATTTAGAAACTCTGTAGTATAATGTGGATTTTCCCACAGAGATTTGTTCAGGCTTTCTGAAAGGGCTGAAGCGTTCTCAGAAACGGTTCTGCCTGGCTGGTCCATGCAGCACTTTTGAGAAGCCTGGTGTCCCTGATTTTCTCCAGGCTCACGCTGATATCCAGCTACACCAGGAAGCTTTGCATCGTCACTTTTACCGTTTGCTGTAGTACAGCTTGTGTTTAAAAATGTCTCCTTCTCATCACACTGTGATAAACTCCCTGAGTGAAGTATTTTCCGAGTTGTGTTAACAACGTGGAACATTTTTTGCGAAGAGATTTCTACTAAAGAATGCTTTTTCTCCTCCCCTATATCTTCCACCACTTTCTGTGAAGAAGAAAGCAGGTTTGAATTATCCAAGAGCAGGGAGTCGGGCACAATGGTACCCTTTTCCTCTTGAGCTCTATCTCCTATGGAATTAAGGCAGTCTTTTGATAGCTTGTTAACTATTGAATCCGCACTGTGTTCCTCACAAGCATTGTTAACGTCCTGAATTGTATCTTCAGAAGAATCCGATTTTTCCAAGGGAAACAAGTTTCCTTTGGCCCCTTGCTGAAGTACAACAGTCTCAGACTCAGGATTGCCTGCGCTGTAGGGAGTGGAAGAGACGTTCTCAATAACAAGTTGCTCAGATATGCCATAATCAGGTGCATTGTTAAATACAAAGGATTCTTCCTCCTGCCTGTCCTGTGGGGTCCTGGTTTGCGGAAAAGCTACGTTCTTACTTTGTGTGCTATCAGAAATGTATTTGTCTCCTCCCATTTTATTGACTGTAACAGGCGTACCGACACAGGCCTCGCTCTCCATTAATGTTTCATAGTAAGGCAGAACAGTTCCAGTTCCAACACTGCCGTTAGATGGTTTTGTACGCCCTTTCAATGCGTTTGGAACATATTGAATGAGATGAGAATCATCTCTTCCTCCAAGATATAAAAGATGATTTGCAGTCTGGCATGGGGAGTCTTTAAGTGAGCCTTCTTGTTTTTCTTCAGTAGACTCCAGTGCTGCTGGTGGATTTTGTTGCTTGCTGACACCTTCATTGTTTCCTGAAAAGCTGGTAGACACCCACTGGCTTTCTCTTAAGATTTCATTTAATCTGCTGTCATCATGTGTCACTTGGCAGCTGTCTTTGTTTTCAGGGAATAGTTCGTTCAGGTTTTGTAAAAAGATCAGTTCTACCTCCTCCATGTTTTCTACAGACGTCTGCTTTTCTTTGTCTGTTTTGGCTGCTTGTACTAGATTCAATGAATGCACTTTCTCCTCCTCAATTCTGGAGCCTGCTGGATCCAATTCACAGATATCAGGCCTTTTTCTAAAGATACTTAGATTCAAGTTTTCTGAAGTGCCACGCTCAGGATATTGCATAGAGCAACTCATATACGTATGGTTGTCCTCTTTAACATGGAGACTTTTAAATTCATGTTCAATTCTGTGTTGGTCAATACCAGTACTGTCATTGACTGAATATTCACACGCATCGCTATCTTTCACAACTGCATTTCTTGTATCCGTAAGAGAGTCCACTGAGCCATCATCTTCACTCATTTCAGAAGGATCGTGGTATCTTGAATCATCTTCTAACAGCATATTCTCTTCTAGTCCTGAAGCTGTCAGGTATCTTTCAGGGATCTTAAATGGATTTAAAGTCTCCTCTTTGTCATCTCTGTCACAGTAAATCTGACGTAAAGCTGGAGATTCTTCAGTAAATAAAACATTTCCATCTGTATGCATCACTTCTTGCTTCGTAGTAATCAGCCCCTCAGTGTTCATCATGGTAATTTGTTCTTCACTCCCAGTCACTTCACATTCATCAACCTTGTCTTCCTGGGGCAAACAGTTTGGTTCACAAGCTTCAATTAAATTGCTAGAATTTACTTGTCCTTCACTTTCAGGTTTTGCTGCACTGTTTCCTTGTCTACTTGTGATTAGTACTGTTGCGGCTACGTCCTCTGCATTAAACACATTTTCTACTGTTCTGTTCATCTGTGAAAGCCCCTCACAAGTCTCAAGGAAGCCTGAAGTATTCTGAGCGGTATCTGTTATGCTGGAACACACAGCTGAGGGACTGGCTTTGGGAGCAACAGAAAACTCCGGGGAATAAATACCTGGACCTATTTTCTCACTTTTTTCTTTTTGGCAAAAGCTGTTTTTCTCAAGTCGGCTGCCGGAATGAACGAGCGCTTTCGATCCCTGAGTGCGTCCTGCCCCGGTGCTGGCTACCTGCAGTTCACCTCTCTCCGCCTCTTCGTGTGTCAGGCACAGATTTGTGTAAAACTCATGCTGAGCTTCACAAGCTACAACGTGAACAGGTTTCTTTGGATTCTGAGATAGACCAATGCCTTTAAAATCCTCTCCACTCCTGTCTTCAGCTACACTCCGGACTTTGGCTACTGGGTAGTCAGGTAAACTTTCAATCTGTCTGGATTTGATTTCCGATGCATTTTTTTCTGAGTTGACTGCAGTATTGATTAATTCTGTTATTCCTTCACCAGTGTTATTTTTTGTATTTTGATAAAGCACCGTAGTTTCCTGTGGATCAGTTTCTGGGTTTCTTGAAAACTTGGGTTCTGTATTTATATACAGATGCTCCTGTTGAGAAACAGTAGCTGATGCATTTGTGTTGTATTCAAATACTCTTCCCGACTCTGAGTTTACCCCCTCTTCAAGAAGCAAGATATCCTTTGGGCAATCGCTTTCAAAAAAGGCCGCTTCTCTGGGTTCAGGCAAAGATTTGTCCTGTGTTTCTGTTTCCAAGTGAATGGTTGCATCAAGATCCGCCGAAATGTCAGTCGCCTTATGCGTACAGTTCTGCCCTGTTGATTTGGAAGAGCCAAGGCAGACAGAACGTATATCAGAACAACTTTCTGTGGCACCGAGTTCCACAGTGAGATTAGATGTACCATTGCAATCTCCTTTCACTACTGTGACGTGCTCCAATAGCTTATCATAATTCTCAGTCTCCGATGCACTTTGAAAAAGATTTGCTTTTGTTGAAGCTTTGTAAAATATGCTTGAGTTGGATTCTGGGACAAGATCATTTGTACTCTCACAAACAGCAGCAGAGAAGGACTTGGTGTCATTCCCATTTACATTCACTATGAGATAACTCATTTCATTTACCACTAAGTTTTCATATTTGGATGAAAATTCTTCCTGAACTACAGCCTGAGAGTTCAAGACATTGTGTTCTTTGCTTTCACCGCTTTCTCCTCTCATATTATCAATGCATAACGTAGAATTTCCTGAAATTTGTTGGGGTAAGCAGCTTGTCGGACTGTCTGCTAGAGCACATTCATGGGAATAGTTATTTGAAGCAGGCTTGCTTTCAAATTCATAATGATTCAGTGAAGACACGGCTTCATCCTTTGGTTCATATTCTTCAGTATCTCTGAATGAAGGCACCTCTGACTCAATCTCTGCCAAGCTATCTGTGCTGGATTCCATGCAGATCATCTCTTTTTCAGTCATCTCAATTGGCGTTGCGGATTGGTCATAACCTGCACTGTGAGCCGCAACTAAAGCGTTACATCGATATGTTGTCTTCTGCGAGGAAAAATCTGTCTCTGTTGTTATTTCGTCTGCAGATATTTGCTCATAATCTGTTTCTTGCATCGTTTCCAAATTACTTTCCTCAGATCTGAGGAGATCAACTGCAACAGCCGATTCTGCTCCTTGTCCGGCTAATGCCTGAAGCTTGTAACTGTTTACTAGAGAATGGTTCTCGTCTGTTAAGTCAGTGAGAAAGAAACCTTCATCACAACACGTTGCTACTTCCCTTCTTGGAAAAAGCTGCCCATGGTTTCCAAATTGGACTTGTTTTACTGCAGACATCTCTGCCGAGGTCGTAGTATGAGCAAGTCCCGTAGAAGCTTCAGCAGCAGGGGCACTACTGACAGATGCACTTCCACTGCCTGAATCTGCCATTCTTGATTTTGTCATCAAGTTATTGTAGTCATCATCGAGATCGTCTTTTTCAAAAGTTCTGAAGAAACCATCCTCTAAATCTGCATCTACATGGCCATTTCTCTGCTCCAAAATTTGCCTAAAAAGTGTTTTTTTCAGATTGTGATCTTTTGGCTGCTCTGGATGAGTTGTGAGAAGAGAATTCTCCTCTTCCCTAGATACCAGTGACAAGCAGTTTGCAGTGGAGGCACTTTCCAAATGGCTGAACATTTCTGTGCATTCAGTGGTAGACCTGTAAGTAGATAATTCATGCAGTTGTTCTTGTTCAGGACGATTTGACCTTGAATGTTCATAATAATTATGCTTTGCTGAAATAGGAACAAAAGAGGAGCTTGGTCCTACTGAGCTAACAAATGAGGACGTTGCATTTTGAGATTCCAAGGAAGAATTTTCATTAGGTTTTGTCCATCCCTTAAGAATCTTACTTGACAACCCACCCTCAGAAACTCTGCTGGCAGTTGCTGTTGTTTCAGGTAATGGTACTTCTGATGTGTCAGAGGAGAACACTGTGTTTATTTCATTTATCTGCCGTGATAAATGAGGAATGCTGTGTATTTGCTTTGACCCAGAAACAAAGGAAACTTCAGCAGCTGACTGCTTCAGATCATCTTTCTTCAGCCAAAGCTCTGGTTTGTTCAAGGAGCACAGATGAGCTGCTTGAAATTCCAAATTTTCATGGGAAGAAGGTGCTGTTATTTTGGGGCTGCCGTCAACCTTTGAGTCACAGGAAGACCAAGTATCAGTAGTAAGCAAAGGATTTCCACTTGTGCAATACAGTCTCGGATCAAGAGACTTTTCTTGTCCTACAAAGGAGACTTTTGTCCCCTTCAGCAACTGCTTGCAAGCATTAGTGGAAGGCGGCTGTGGTTTAGTGTCCAAATAAAAAGAACTGCTCCGCTTCAGATTGTAATTTGTCCCTTCTGTATCTCTGTCGCAGGTCTTGGACTCATGGTCTTCCTTGATCTGTATAGTTCGTGATCTAGGAGTTTGTAACTTCCAAAAAATCTCTGCTGGCACTTCATCAGATGAATCAGATTTGGATTCTTCTACTGGATCTTCTGCTGGCATCTCTTCTCCATCAGCTAAGCTGTCCAGAGAAAAGCTTCTTTCAGGCTTTCCCAGTCCTCTGCGAGATGCGTGTGTGACCAAAGATGAAATAGGGTGATCAGTTCTGCTTTTGTGAAGCTTAGCTGGCTCATGGTGGGCCTCTGACTTGTGAAATTGGCTTCTATTTTGCTTTTTGGCTTTATTTTCCTTTTCTATCAGAGAATCTTGTGACATTTGACTGTCATCACTCTCAGAATCTTCTGGGTTGGCAAGACACTTATTTCTATCAAATTCTTCTTGTTTCAGTTTCTCAGTGAAAACTTTCGTATAAGCGCAGGAGAGAGAATCTACAGAAAATGAACTGTCAGTATCAGAAATCTCGTTTTCATCATCCTCTTGCCAGTTCCCCAGCACATCTGCGGCTGGTTTGGACACACCAGCACTCAGCATCTCTGCACTGTGCCACTTCTTTTCAGCGTAGGAGAGCGGTGCCTGTGTGTTCATCTTAGTGAGATTTCCTACTGACGTTGCCACCATCAGGAATTCTTGTTGTTCCACTGACGATTTCTCATCACCAGGCAAGGCTGAGTTTGACGCTCTCTTCCAGTTCTTGGCTGTTTGTTTTAGATGCGACGATGGTGGGTTTCCATACACTGTTTTCTTCATTTCTTTAGGAAAGTTTTCTGGAGAAGACCTGTGACCTTTTCCATTGATATCCATTACAGTATTTTTATTGGATACCTGAGCTCTATTTTGTTCGAGATTGCTACTTGCAGGCTGACTTAGATCTCCTAGCACCTTTGCTTTTGTCATTCTTGTCCCTGTAATAAAGGTTTCAGGCTCATCTTTCTCCTTAAAAAGATCAGGAGAGGAGCCTTTAGAGGTCTGGTTTTGAGATCCAGCTTGTCTTAGGTTGCCATCCACCTTTTCAATTTTTTGATCATTTTTATTGATGTAAGCCATGGTAGCTGAATCATTAGAGTCCTTTTCTGCTCCTTTTTTATTTGCAAATGAAGATGCTTTCTGTTTTCCAGTTAGCTGCCTCTGGACTGAAAAGGAGATCCCTTTTTCATCCTTAAGGTCATCCCTCCCAGAAACATCTTTACTTCTTCTGTAAAGATATTCTACAGATGACAACCTCCGTGTGGTATTGCCTTCACAGCATAGATCAAGATTTGGTGAGGTAGATAACTTTGAGACAGTCTCCCTATTCAACAAACATCTATGGAAATAAAGAAGAAATAAAGGCCGGTCATTGCTTGAGTAAAGTACCTAACAACACTTCCACATCACTAAAGTCTTGTAGTGAAGGAGTAACAACACATGAAGCAATGACCTTCATGCTTGTCAAAAGCAAGTTCTAGCAGAGAAAAGAAAAAGAAAACCAACCCAAATAAAGTTCTGCCAGTAACGATACATCATTTCCTGCCTCTAGGACCATGCTGTGATAGACATCCCGGCACCTCAACTTTTTAGCGTTCCACAGAAATGTTTATCTTGAGAAAGGCTGGCCAACTTAGAAGTCCAATCCAGAATCACCCCAATAAGAGAAATATTCTGAAGGGTTTGACCCTCATCAAGATAAACTGATGCAGAAATCAGTATTTACCAACAGTTTCAACAAGGTAAGGAATAAGAGTTAAGCCAGTTCTGGAAAGCATTCATAGAGAAGCAAAAAGTGCAGAAAGGCTTGAGACAGGACTGTAAAAAACAGTAAGAAAGACCCTGTCGAAAAGCCAAGCAGGGAATGGACTGTACAGTTCTGAGGAAAAAAAGACAAACAGCTCCCGTGTGACATACAATATAGTTAAGTTCATAGATATTGCAAGTTTGGGGATTATTTCAATACGTTCAAAGGCATTCTGGATTATAGGTGGCCACCAAAAATACATTGAATTTAAATTACTTTTGAAAGTGCTGAGGGATTGGCAGGTGTTAACTTACCTGGGTACCCAGGGCAGATGTGGGTTGCAGAACAAATGCTGCCTGTGCTGCAAGGAACTCGACCCCAGTGATTTCCTTCTCTTTTGCAATTGGTGATCTGAAGAGGATCCTACAGCAGTATTTTCACTTAGGACTTGGGATTGTTTCACGCACTCTTCGCTGAGCCAGCAGCTAGCTTCCAGCTGCTCTAGGTTTTGCTTGGCTTCCAATAACTTCTGCTTTTTGACTATTCTTTCCAGCTGGAATTTGACCTTTTTCCGTCTTATGTTTCTTTCTGCCTTTTTTAAGGAGTATCTCCGCAAGAGCTCCAGCTGCACCAGTCGCTTCTTGTTCTGCTGTAGCAGGGAAGGGCAGGCGTCCAGCCCAAAGGTACTCTGCACCTCAGCCTCCGCATACACCGTAGGCTCTGTTTGCACTGCAAACTCCCTCTGCTCTTGCTGAAGGGCAGCCAGTCGTTTATTCTCATTTATAAGCCACTGCTGGTCTGTAAACACAACAGTGATTGAAAGAAAGTAAAAATCATAGGAAAAACGTTGCTCGTTCCTATCGTGTTTCTTAATTTAATCAGCCTTGAGGGCTCATTTGAGAACAGATTTTCTATGAATGTAGCTCAGAGTTTTGACAAACCATTGCCTTGGTTTGAGCTAAACCAGAACCAATTATCTGTTCAATTATTTTACTTTTCAGCTCGGTCTCTTCTAAGTAACTGCACTTTCTGAAGTTGATGGCAGATTATTGCAGACAGTGTCTGCTTCTAGAAGTGACAGTGCTTGATGTTCATAGTTACTACCAAGGACTGGTGTGCAGAAAGGCTTCTGCTTATACTTGCTCCGATAGAAAACAATTCACTGCTGAATCTTGTGCACCAGGTTGGAGTGTTGTAAGTGAAAGGGTGGTAAGTAAAAAACCCACACCTACAGGGAGGATTGGACAGGATGGGTAACCCTAAACTGACCACAAGGTATTCCATTCCATTCCATTCCATTCCATTCCATTCCATTCCATTCCATTCCATTCCATTCCATTCCCATCATATTCAGTATGAAGCTGAGGGATCACAGGGGTTAAGCGCACTTATAAAAATATCCGTAGCTGAAAAAGCAATGTAAAAATCACAGGCAAGGTTCCTTGACAAGTAGGGCATTTCTCAAAGGACCAAAGCTTTCCAAAGCACTTCTGTCTTACCAGCAGCAACATTTTTTTGGCTGGGCTTACCTTCGATCTGCAGTCCTTTATAACATTTCATTGTTTATTCAGAAGGTTAGGAATTAAGAGGTATTTAAGTCTGATGTCACGAAGGAGGGCTACCCACAGCTCTGCACAGCTGAGCCGCAAGGAAGGAATTTTGGGCTGTGGAGCTTTCCCTAATGCAAGAAATCATTAGTGGGTAAGTGTTGTCAGCATCACTTGCTTGGTAACTACTCATCTTGTTAAACATTATTCATTAGTGATCCCTACCACAGGGAGTCTCGTGTCCTGTTTATATTGGCAGCTCTGCCCACAGCACGTGCACAGAAGTAGGATTTCTAACTCTATGGTTACTCTCTGGATAAAGGGGAAACAATTTAGTTATTATTTTAGTTATCTTTTCTTAATATAATTTTAAACTTTCACATAGGAAGCTTTTTTCTCAACACATTTTTTTTAGCTCTGTCCTCTTTAGCATCTTTCTAGCAAGCAGAACATTTGGCAGATAAGAGTTTCCCTGCAACAGATCTGCAAGCTCTAAGATGCTAATTAATCTCTGCTCACAAACTTGCCTCTGTCAGGAGCTGAGACACAGAGAGCGTAGAAAAGGTGGAGAACTTTGGTGGGTTGCCAAGTGAAGAATTATATTTAGTTGGCAAAAGCCACCTGCCTGGCTAAGCTTCGTGTGAACAACAGCAAAACCAGCAGAATTAGAAGCAGAGAACAAGTCTACAGAGCCATGAAATAAAGATATTTTGGGGCAATTCCCTTGGTTCTCTGTACTATCTACATATCCTAAATCCATTTCTGCTACATCCCATCATCACGGTTTCCTTTTAATCTCTTCACTATGGCTGGCACAATTAAAAGATAGCAGACTGCATAACTTTGGGGCTGAGCAACTTCCAAAAAATTCACAGACGTCTTCTTCTTCCAGGAACCAACAGCAAGTCTTACCAAGTGGGAACACTTGGCACCTTTGTAATAGACATACTTGACTTAGCAAGAAACCTGGATCAAATCATTCATGAGAAGACAAACTGGAGAACACTTTGACCGCTGAAATTGGGTGGGTAAACATCTCAAGGTCTAGAATGTTCCCAGGCTATAAGGTCGTTAAGGGGTAGCCCAGCGCCCCCAAGATATCTTATATATTTTGTCTGCCGGCATGCAAACAGCACCTCTGGGGGCCAGCAGCCACTGACACTACAAAACACCGCTCCAAATACGCTATGGCTCCACCTTCTGACATAGCTACTTGCCATTTGAAATCTGGTAACTGATCTAGCCTTTAGTATTCCTGCATAACACCGTAGAACTTCCTGGAAATAACTCTTACTTGAACCAAAGCGTTCCTCTCTTCTCTGAACCCAGTTTTGGTTTAAAACAAATTCAGCACTGGAGAGTGAAACACCACTAAATTAATCATCTTTAGGGTAAATGAAGACTAAACATATGACATGGGGTCAATTTGTCACACCTCAGTTTCTACCACAGAATATCTTCATATATTTTTCTTTGTACTACAAAAAGATGGGGGGATGTGTGTGGAAATATTGGCTATATAAAAGCCCGTGAAACTCTCCTTCCCTTAACTGGGGCTGGGATTTTAGCCCTGAACTTCAGTGTCCCGCCTACTTCTCCGATGTATTTTCTTTGGCTTCATTGTTTAAAGCTCGCATATCAACCACAGAAAAATTAGTTTGAGTCTTATGCCATGGCTGTTTTTTCCCTAATGAGTGAGACTCATTAAAAGCACATGAAAATGGTCTATATTGTTACAGGTGCCATAGTCAGTGTAAAGGGAGTATTTCAGCTGATTCACACTGCTGTCTTGGAAGCGCCGCTTGGTTCCTATCACATCCTGTTGTTAGAGCAGTTTCCCCTGATAGCGTACGGTAGGAACTGCCACAGCCATCTCAATTCCAATCTCCCAGAACAACTCATTGGATGAAGCAGAAAATACATAACAAGAAAAACTTCAAATACAACAGCAGGTTCAGTCTACATCGCAACGGGGCAGAGCTGCACTACAGACTGAAGCAGAGCAAAGCTGCTGGGAGGCAGGACAAGAAGCAATGGGGGTGACCAGAGGCTCAGCACCCCAGGAGAGGAGCACACTGGAGATGTCTCTCCCCGCAGCGACCTGCATAGCTAATTAAACAGTGCTGCTGGTGCACCACAAAGTAAGCCCTTTAGTGCTGTTAATCAAAGCTTAATAACTGTTCTCAAGGGAGAGGCAATTATAAGAGAAAACTGGTAATAAGCCATAATAAAAGTTCCACTTAAAATATAAAGAATGACGAGGAGAACAACATGAAGAGGATGAAACAAATGCAGTAATGGAAGTGAAAGAGAGAGAAAGAGGCAGGTACTCACTTTCTTGGATCTGCTGGTTGATGAGTGCTTGGTCATTTTCTAGTTCCCGCTCTGCTTTGATCTGTCCTCTCAGGATCTGCTGCTCTAAATCCTCAACATAGAGCTGCTGCCGTTGGATTTCTTTTCTGTGGAAAGCCTCCTGGTCTCTCAGTTTCTGCTTGTACTCTTCATGCACAGCATTTATTTCTCCGCTGTTAGAAATGTGGACAGTGAGTTTAAACCAGAAACAAATACCAAACATTTGTAATGAAACAAATCATCTTACTAAATACAGGCAGACAACATTCAAGGTATTTTTTGTTCAGTAAGGATGTATTAGGACAAAACCTTGTGATGGTAAAGGAGCTGTGTATATGTATGTCATGGCAGGCTACAATCCTGTATGTATCCTAAATATCAGTGAACATGAAAGCTCTCATGGTACAGCAGAAAATTCCATCACCAGAAAGATCACAGCAAAAAGAATTTAAAAAATATTGACACTTTTCATTTTGCTGCAGCTCTTCCAAAAATGAAATTGAGGAGAGGGGTTGTTTATATGCTACAAAATGTTGTAACTACTATGTAGGATATTTGTCATCTAAGTACTTCAGAGTGCTTTACAGAAATGATAAACATCCTGCTCTATTTTCAGATTAAAAAAACCCCTCCAACCTGGAAAGGTTACAGGCATTGTTGAGATTACACTGACAGTACCAAGGAAAGAACTTGATCACCCATTCTCTGCAGGATGCAACAACTATATTAGGTTACTGCTTCTATATTTGGAGAACTGTGATCAGAAGTGGCTAACCTGTGAAAATCTGTCTTATAGTCCCTTTCAAGATATTCCTGACTGGGTGCAAAAAATTTACACACGTGCACACACATACATAGAGTAAGAATCAAAACAGTATCTCTTCTTATGACCCATGAATATATTAAAAAGACATTTTCCCTCTGAAAGGAATATATATTCTACCAGTCCACATATTATCATCAGAAATTCTTAAAGTTATATTATATAGAGAGGTGATATATGGTCTTTGCCTGTTGTTTTATCTCTAAACACCACCTTATTATATGTAACATTAGACAAGTAAATCTTTAAGTCTTCAATTTTTTTTAAAAAAATACATTCTACTCATGAAGTAAACGATGTATTTATTATAATGATGCATTTATGACACTTTTAAAGAGCACAGAAGTATGAAAATTCTAAAGAGGCCCTGAAGGTCAAAAGCAAAACATATAATTTCAAAGGGAATGCTTTGGAAGCACCATGTTGTTTGTAAAATCATCACCAGTACAAGGTCATCTGTGTGAAAAGAGCACTTGACCTTTACTAGATAGGAATTAATTTGACATCTCTATTTAGAACCATAAGCAACTGTTTCTACTGCAACAGCTTCGGCTCTGTGTGCTAGATAAGCAGGCAAAACAGACGCAGCAATTAAGCAGCCAAAGCCTACAAATCTTCTGGAGCACCTTTAGATGGAACATACATTTCACTTTCTTATGAAACAGGGGAGAGCCTCAATCCATACAAGCCTTAAGCTTCTCAGTAATTTACAATATTACTGAGACTCTCTTTCGCTCGCCTGAGGACAACAAGAATTCAGTGTGGTTTTAACGTTTATGCAAATGTAACGCTGGTGAGAATAACTGTCAAGGAACATCTTCTGTTCAGTCGCCTGGCGTGGTGCAAACAGTCAGAGTACAAGCTTCGCCACTGTCATCTGCTGAATGGTTTGTGTCTGCTTGGGACCCGCAGGAACAAATTATAGGAATAGGCAGTTCCAAAATCTATTTGTCCTTGGCTTGACTACAAAGATGCCAACAATCAGTGATTCGTAATTTTTTCCTCTCAGATAAACTTTAGGTGATCCCCAGGAACCAGGAGTAGGATGGCTCATTTCTCATTCAGCTGAAGCAGGTTTGAACTGACACTTCACCGCAGCTCTGAAACACTCGCGTGGCCATTACAAATCTCCAGCTGTTCAGGTATTTGTAACGCTACCAACTACTGGGGGACAAACTCGGAGGTTAAAGCTAGACTGGTTAACTAAAGAAGAATCACATTTTGAACGTAGTATTAAATCTGAAGGATCTCGTTTAGGAAAGGCTCCCATGGTTTTAATGCCTCTGAGGGAGGCTTTCCCCTCAATGCGGCTTCCAGGTTATCTAGTATATTTTCCAAGGGAAACGTAATAGAGCAGCAATATAACCTGGAGGTTAAAGTACTGATCTGAGACAAAACCTCTCTGATTTTGGAGCAGTTATATCCCCTCTGCACTTTCATGTACTTAGGCTGCAAGTTCTTCAGGGTGAGGATGGCCTCTGGATGCCTGTGCACTAAATCTAACAGAGCCTTGATGTCAGCTGAAGCCTCCTCCTGCTGATACATTAAAACTAATAAACCTTAATAGCAACTGTAAATGTTAAGTCTCTGCGCATACTGTGTTGTCAGGGTAGTCTTTAACCTCTTTTGCTAAGAGAAATATAAAAGCTTCGATTGCCGTGGTGATACAACAGTTGAAAAATGTGAATCTGAATTTGTTACTGGGCAATCGCATGACCTTGGGCAAGTCACTTAGTCTGAGACATGTGAAAGCAGCAAAGTAGAGTCATCCAAGAGGATTAACTGTATCAAATACCAGAAAGTCAAGTATCAGAAGAGATGATTTCTATTCATTTATCATTATTAGCACCATTCTGTATGAGACTGAGGAAACTGAGTCAATCATCACCAAAATAAGGCTGAAAAGTGGAACGTGATAGTAAAATGGCAGACAAAGAATTCTGCAACTGTTTATTGCAACTAGGTAAAATAAAATTCCTCTTACAAAACGTCTCATATACTCCCTAACCACGACTTTTAGCTCTCAACCATCTTTTCCATGAAATCAGCTGATGGGAGTTCAAACTGTTTACAAATTGAAACCCAGCACATTTAAGTATACGACAGAACTCGGTGTTGCGTGTCAACCCAAAGACCTCACAATGCTCGCAGAGGTCGTTAGGTAACATCTATTTCCAGCTGGGAGAGGGTCACAAGCCCTTCTCATACTTTCTAGCAATGCTAAAACCACCACACCCCATCCCACCCCAGTATATTATAAAGTATCAGAGAATTAGTGATGCAAATGACGCACATGGAAGCGTAATGCTTGCTGTTCTCAGCAGCACCAGTGTATTCCCTCGTGTGCGCGGTAATGGTTATTTGCTGAACTAACATGAAACTCTAAGATCCTTTCCAACAGGCATGTGTGTTTGCACACGTAGCAGAACACGGCGCAGGCCAAACTGGTGTTATTAATCACAGCTCCATACCATGGCTACACCCTGAAAAGGCAGAGCACAGAAGCATCCTCACACTTCACTTTAAACATTAGAAAACCCAACGTGGCACAGCAACCACGAGAGTATTATCACTGCTTTTGTTCTGGAGATGTTGCTAGAGTTGGCACAATTCTCTCTCTCTCCAAGGTTAAAGTTGCTGTAATAAAATACGCTAGCTGAAGGGGTGTGTGTGTGTATATATATATATATATATACACGAATTGCAGTTCTGCTGCTATCTCTTTCTCTTGGCCTTGTCTCATAATTTTTAACAGCACAAAGCAAAAACCAGGCAGAGCAGTAAAATAGGTCTGAATTCAGAGATAGAGCATGAAATACCTTTTTACGAAGCTGCTCCTTAAAGGTGATTTTCTCAAGCGGAACAAAAAGATAATGAAAATTCATGCAGAGACACTTACATAATACAAGTATGCCAGAAGACGTTTTCCCTCTGGCTGTGAGACTACTGACTGAGATAGAAAAATGACTGGCTGGTTTGAGTTTGGGATACAGATCTGTCTCTCACAGAAACTGCTGAAGCCAAGAACGTGAAGTAAGAACGCTCCCTTCCTACCTTTGAACATGCTATGTCACGTCAACACACTCTTGCTGATTCGTGAAAATAGCAAGACAAACTAAACTAAAAAATGACGTGACATTGGCCTGGAAAGAAAACAACAGATTCACACACACTTCACAGCTAAATCACCTAATAGACAATTTAAAGAACAGTTAGTTTGTGCAATACATGTTTGAATGATTAAACTAAAAGCAAATATCAATCCAGTTAACTTAAAAATTTATCCATGTTTTGTAATAAGTAGATAAGACCATTCATTTCTTTCCTCTAAAACATCTTAAATCAGATGTACTGTTATATTTAGACTTAAAATACAGGAATACTATGAGGCACAGGAATCAAGCACATACCCATTTCTCCTTGCATTCCTGCCTTCCCACATAAGCAATCTACACCCAGTATAGTTCTAGCAAGAAATAATATAACCTCAAGACAAACATAAGACAAACATTTTCATTTCTGTAGGTAATCAAAACATATATAAAATCCTGGTTTCACAAGACCGGAATACACTGGCATAGAGCAAATAAATAAATAAATAAATAAAAGCAATGCTTCATAGAATTTCATGAAAGCATGCAGATTTCTAGGTGTACCAAATGCATCAAGAAGTGTCAACAGTTACCTCTCCTCCAAGTCAACCTGCAAAAACAGCAAGTAAAATTACGACGACAGAGAGACACCAACCTTCAACTAAAGATAATCACAAAACACTGAGAAAATTTTCATATTATACCGACGCTGCTGGATTGCTTTTCCATCTCGTCTTTTCTCTCCACAAAGTTTGCATGATGCATGCTAAATGAACCATCTGTAAATCCACATTTTTTCCAGCCTGTTTTGTCGTCAGCTCTCCGGGATCCTATTGTGCAATTCTCCTCCCCTCTTCCCCAAACACTTCTACTGCTGATGCAGAGGCTGGCGGCTGCTACAGCATAATGCAGTTTTCAGTAACTATGGCAGCACTCGCTCTGTGGTGAGGCTGAATGCCTTCTGCAACAAAAATCCTAAGGCTCAAATAGAGAAACGCAAGTGAAAATAACCACTGCTGTTAAAAGCTGAAATTTGCTAGTCTTCCCAAAGAAAACACCAGTCAAGTTAGCATCCCCATCCTTCTGTCTGCCTAGCGTTCAAGTCCAGTTTTCTTTTACAAATGATTTTCCCCAGGGGAAGAGGAGTTAAAAATAAAGCAGAAAAAAAGATGTTGGCAAGGCATTTTGCACCCTTGCAAATCCCAGCACTGAGAGCAATCACAAGCCAGGGTTACGAGCCTATCCACTGATCTACATCCAGACCCACTCCATCCTCCCTCTCTCTGCTCATGTCCAATCCAGAGCCCTTCCCGCAGGGTTTCAGAGCATCACACAGCAGCAGGCACCACGCAGCTGCCTGGGATCGTACGTCTGCTTCTGCCTAGCACAGAAGGCTCAAACCTTTCCCTTCTCTTCCCTAAAGCAAAGGGAAGAGCGCTGAAGGAGATACAAAGACCTTGTATGACCACGTCCTCCAGTAATGCCACTCACACAATTCAAGGCAAAAGGTGGAGGGTGGCGGGCAGGAGGTGGGAAGCAGAAATCAGCCAAAAGACCTTGCAGTCAGAAACCTTTATTTCTAAAGTCCTTTGGAATTGTATAAACAGAGTAATCCCATTCACAGAAACTACCATCAAATGAAGCATCATTTGGATTTCTCATTTGGATTTCTGATTAGCTGGTTTGCTTGCAGGGAAAACACACTTCTGTATTTTTTCTGTTGGTGGGGTGGTGTTTTTTTTTGTTTTAGCCTTTCTATGCAAAACCTTTTTTCTTTTTTTCTTTGCCTAAGCCCCCAAAACAACAGTAAGGGAATGACTTGTTTAAAGCAAACCTTTAAATAAACTTCTAAATAGACCTCTTTTGGGCAAGGAGTCATGGGCACAAGACACAGCCACACGCACCAGCAAAGATTGCCGCTGCCTTGCTAAATTCTAGCTCAGCTGGAACTACAAACTACCACAGGTTTTCCTCTTACGATTTGAGTTATATATAGAATCAGTTAGCTCCCCTGCTAACCTGCTATATGTGATGTAAGTTGTAGAGTTGCTGTCATTGCTGCAGTGCATTTCTCCGTGAAATGAAATATTTGAGGCATCTTGTAAGAGATGCAAAAGATTTCTTCAACTTGTATTTGCAGAGCACTTTGACATTCTCAAGTGAGAACTGTTAGTAAGAACTCGGAGTATTAATTTACAGATATTAATTGGACACGTTAGCCATACCACATTAGAATAATAACCCTGTTGTGTTCTCCAGTAACAGATAACATATCTATAGGCATTGCTTCCTTCCAGTTCAGTAGAATGTCACAACATTCTAATTTATTTTTTTCTAGTTTAACAATGATGGTGTCTTCAAGGAAAGAGAGCTTAAAAGTGTTCCAAGCAGCTAAAATTAATTCTGTGTACTGCTATACCACAGGCCTCTAATGGAACAGCTCCTGTTTTGTTTTGTGGTGGTGGTTTTTTTTTTTTCAAACCAGCAGAAGAACAAAATCAGGGTTTATGTTTTTATGAAGTATGGTATTAAGGCAATGACAGGAGCAAAAACTTCCTTATCTACTTATCTGTGGTGGTGATCATATGATGACTGATTCCACTCAGAAGCCTTCTGTGTGTTTGCTGGCTGACAACAAACATCAGAAGTTTGACATACTGGAGCTCTTCTGAGTAGGGTGTACGAGCAAGCAGCCAAGAGAGGGGACAATGAATCACACCCCTTTTCAAGGAAAATTTCACGCCCGAAGTTTTATTATTTGGGCGTGATGGTAGAAATTTGTTTTCCCTCTCATTTCTCAAAACCTTTAAACATACGATTAGAGTTTGAACTGGTAATTTAGCCCCCAAAAAGTAGATGAGAAAAAAATCATACTGCCAGCATGGAAGGTAAGACTGTAAGTAATCACTACCATAACATATATATATGTTCATATGTTCTGAAATAAAAAAAAAAAATCCACCAAACAACAGAGGAAAGCAAAGTACCATCAGTTTGTGATTAAAGAGTATTTAAACCTATGGAAGCCCAACAATTTCTGAATGATTTTTGTGTGCAGTTGCTGTGCCTCTTTGCATGAATGAACAATGTTCTATGCTAGGACTTCTTTTTGGGCTCTTTCATAAAGCCATTTTCTCTTCACCAGAAGAGACCCCAATGAATTTTCAATATACTAATGAATATTCACAGTACCAACTATTGACATCAGATTTAATATATTTTAGGGTTCTTAAATATTACAAATTGGTGGCAGCTTCAGTATAAACTGCACTCCAGTCATGGCTTTAAAATCCAGGTTTTGCATGCAACAAAGGTGCAAAACATTTGCACAAGATTGACTGTGAAGAAAGAACACGGTTGCAGAAACTTGCCTATAACTCAACTGCATGTACAGATTCTTGTTTCAATATGATACAAGCAGATTAAAGCTGGAACTCTAGTTTGCATTTCTTCTGGAGGAAATCAGTGTAGAACAGGAGATGGACAAAGCTAGAGGGAACAAAAAAATCAGCATGATTTAGACACATTCATATTCTTACCTTAGTTCAGGAGAATATTTGTTTTCTTTACAGTTCCTACATTTCTGACTGTAAAAATAAAAATAGGAAATCATAAAGATGTTCAAAAAGAAGGCAAAAAAACTTTACTGAAGCCTATTACACAGAGATGTTATTGTACTTTTCAGCAAAGGAAGACTCTAAGATGCAGATTGCTAGAAGCTGGGATAGCATCAGGAACTATCAAATGAGAGGGAGGAGAGAGACAGACACACACACAGCTTGTCCTGTTCTTATCTTTTCCTCCAAGCATCTCTTTCTGGCACAGACAAGACCTTGCACTAGGTGGACTTTTTACTGATGAGCAAATAAACACTCCTTGTAGCCCGCTTAGTCCCGTATTACTGTTTGCAAAGTATCTCAGGTACTTGACATTGACTTTTCTTCACGAAAGCTGGACATTTGAGAGACCACATCTATCTCATTTTATTCTCACATTACAGATCTTAGGCTAGATGTCTCGATCATAACCCCCTCCTAAGAATGAAACTACTTGTCTGGAGAGAAACACAGGCTTACTGCTC
>WEIS01042458.1:462-10756 GCA_013389965.1 Todus mexicanus
TGGGGATGGGGACAGGGGCAAGGATGGGGATGGGATGAGGATGGGGATGGAGACAGGCTGGGGATGGGGAAGGGTCAGGAATGGGGACAGGGTTGAGGAAAAGGACGATGATGGGGATGTGGACAGGGATAGGGGCTGGGAACAGGGGCAGGGATGGGGATGGGGACAGGGACAAGGATGGGGATGGGATGAGGATGAGGATGGGGACAGGAATGGGGCTGGGAAAAGGGAGGGGAGTGAGGATGGGGACTGAGATGGGAACAAGGATGGGGACGGAGATGAGAATGAGGATGGGGAAGGGGACAGAGGATGGAGATGGAAACAAGGATGGGGCCAGGGATGGGGATGGGGATGGGGATGGGGCCAGGGATGGGGACAGCACCGCGGTGGCTCCAGCCGGTGCCGGGGCCACGTACGCATTTGAGCTCGATGTCCCGGAAGATCTTGGGCAGCAGGAAGCGCCGCAGGGGCACGGTGAGGATGAGGACGAAGGGCAGCGCCAGCGAGGCCGGGGTGGATTTCACCACCCACAGCAGCACGAGGACGATGATCTGGGTGAAGGTGAAGAGGTGCATCCGCCAAGTCTTCACCTGTGGGGTGAGGAGCCCAGCAGGGTCAGGGGGGTGGGTCCAGCACCCCTCACCCTTCCCGAGGTGCTGGTGGGGGCAGGACCAATGGCCCAAAGAGCTCAGCGAAGATCGGCGGCAAAGGAGGAGGCTCTTTGAGGAGCTCCGAGCAATTGCAGGCAGCCCCGTGAGGTGCAGCAGCTCAGGACACCCCCAAGCCCAGGGCCACCAGGCCGAGTGACACAGGGCTCACTCACCTGGGTGACGTAGGGCTCGTCAGGATGGTACTTGGGTGGCATCAGCAAGAGCAGGATGCGGTCGAAGAGCTGGATACCAAAGAGGGAGGTGACGCCCATGTAGAGGAAGATGCCGAAGAGCACGGCCAGCGGGATGTACTTCAGGATGGGCTCCATGAGGATGGAGACACCTGCGGTGGAGAAGGAGAGGTCAGCGAGAGCCTCCAAGGGCATCCAGCTCTCATTGCCCGGGGTTGGGGGCACCTCCCCAGTCCTCACCGATGAGCACGGCCACCAACAAGCCGCTGATGCGCTGTTCCTTGACCTCCAAGATCTGGGACTTCTCTCCGGGAGCGGAGGTCTTGCTCATGACGGTGAGGGCGTTGGCGTGGGTGATGGTGCGGACGGTGGTGGCACTGAGCCAGGGCATGCCGAAGAGGGCGGCCAACCCCCCCATGGCCACGATCAGCAGCAGGTCCAGGTGGAAGCCGGTGCCCTTCACCAGCTTCCTCTCGGGCTTGCTGACGATGAGGCTGCCGAGGACAGAGGAGGAAGAGTCAGTGGTGGGAGGTCCCCTTCCATCGCTGTCCCACCAGGTACCCCCCAGCCGTCCCCTCCCTCCCCGTCCCCCTCCCGCTCCTCACGTGGTGATCTGCGTCTCGAGGAAGATGAGGATGAAGACCAGGAGGGCGGGGACCACGGAGGCGAACATCATCCAGATGGGGAAGGAGTTGTCCTTCCCCATGGGGTTGATAAACCAGCCGCGGGCGGACGAGTTGGTGACCTCCAGCCCTTTGGGGACATTCAGTTTCTGGATGGCAGAAGAAATAGGGGAGTGAGGGGATGGGGACGAGCACTCAGCTCCACATCCCCTTGTTGGGGACACCCGTTCCCCAAGCCCTGCCCTCCGGCCGCTCCCGGACCTGCGTGTACGTGTCCTTGATCAAGAAATCCACCAGGGCCATGATGAAGATGGAGATGGGCACCCCGAAGTCCCCGATCAAGCGCCGGGCCTGTGGGGGCACCGCGACCAGGTTAAACCCGCCTGCGACCCACCAGATCCCCAGCAGCGGCAGCGAGCGAGCTGTAGCCGTGACCTCTGGCGGAGCGTGCGCCGAGGGGTGGGATCCAGCGGGAGCCCCCCCGTGCTCACCTTGCCGGGCAGGAACGCGCTGTTCTTGAACTTGCGGAGGAAAAAGGCCAAGAAGAAGGTGCCGGCCATGAGGACGAGGGACAGCAGCGCCGTGTTGGGCTCCGGCACCTTGGGCTCCACCGTGGCCTTCACGTTGTAATGTCGCTTCAGCGGGTGCTCCTTGAAAATCTGGGGAGGGAAAGGGCGGGGAGAAGGTCAGGGAGGATGGGTGCGCTGAGGGGGTGGGGATGGGGGGTCCCCTCACAGCCCTCCTGTCTTGCCAGGACCATCCTGGTGGGTGCTGGGTGCATGCCAGGGGCACCGGTGAGGTTCACATGGTGAGCGGGGGCTATTTGTAGGCTGGGTTTTCTCCTGCTCCTTTGGAAATGGGGCCAGGGCAGGGGCTGGGTGGTCCCACCGTGGACCGTGTGTCACCCGGGGTGTGCCGAGCTCGTAGAGGGGTGCACGGGGGCACCTCGTGATGGAGGGACAGGGCGTGATGGGACACGTGTCCTGCCTGCCACCTCTTCAGCAGCAGAGATGTCCCCGTGGGCACCCCAGGATGGCGTGGCACTGTCCCATTGCTACCGGCCAGCTGGGAAGGGCCTGAGCCAGGGGATGGGAGAAGAAATCGGGGCTCTCTGGGCAGTTTCTGGGCAAGGACCATGTTTGCTGCAGCCCAGGTGGGACACCTGCCTGGGCTTCACCTCCCTGCCCCCAAACTCCTCATGTGGAGAAGAGTATGAGCTGGGAAACACCTGGGAAGGGGAAGGAGACACCAGGAGGCTCCAACCCTCACCCACATCCCTTGGCTGGCTCTCTGTGGAGAGCCAGGTGCTGACCACAACCCGCAGCCCACCCCGTGCCCCTCACCGTGACGAGCTTGGAGAAGGTCTCGAAGATGAAGATGAGGGAGATGAGGAAGGAGAAGATCTCCTGGGTGTAGCGGGACAGGTAGCGCACCAGGAAGCTGCCCTCGCAGGCCACCACCACCAGCACCAGCAGGATGAGCCAGAAGCCGATCCAGACCCGGCCCACGATGTACTCCATGCCATTGCTGCTGCAGAACTGGGGAGCCAGAGGGCACAGCCCCGTCAGATGTCCCCCCCATCACCTGGATGGCCCCACCAGCGCGGTGTCACCCATGTGATGTCCCACCAGCGCCATCCTGCCTGTGGCATCACCTCCTGCCAACACTTGGATGGCTCCAGCCATATGATCCCACCCATGTCCCATCGCCCTCACGTGCCATCACCCACGGGGCAGCGTCGCACGTCTCTGCCAGGGCTGGTGGGGACACCAGAATCCCTCCGTGGGGACCACCGGCAGTGGGTGGGGGGCACCAGGGGCACAGGGTGGCACCCACCGAGTAGAAGGCTTCCTCAAAGACAAGGAGGGGCCCCGAGAAGCCAATGACGAGCAGGGGCTGAGCGCTGAGGATGCTGAAGAGGACGCACTGGATGCAGGTGGAGATGAGCAGCTCCGACACCCCCATCATACCCTTGGTCTTCTCGCCTGGAGGAGGAGGAGGAGCAGAGCTGGTGGGTGCAACGTGAGCACAGCGCTGTGGCCCTTCACGCCACACTCAGCACCAGGATTAGGAGGTGCAACCACCCCCGAGGAGCATCCCCGGGCGATGGTGCTGCAGGTGGTGACACCTCAGTCGCCAAGCCCAACGGGGGGACATCCCCATCCCGCGGTGTGTCCCCAACCCGTTCCCCCCCCCCTTACTCAGCAAGCCTCCAAAGGTGACAGCGGGTGACAGCGCCGCGAAGTAGATGAAGATGACGGCAGCCAAGCACTGGGGGCTGAGGGCGTCCTTGATGTCGCTGAGATATTTGGGGTACCGGCGGCGGATGTCCCTCACCAGCCCCCCGAAAGGCCGCCCCGTCCTGCGCAGGGGGTCGTCGTCCTCCGGCGCCGGCCCCTCCAGCCCTGGGGACACAAGCAGGCGGCTTTGGAGGAACCTCGCGTGCAAGGAGAGGATCCCACCAGCCACAGGGCTGAGGGGTCCCAGGGGTGGGGGGCTGAGGTAGTTCCTTGCCCTACCCAGGTCTTTTAGGAAGTCCTGGCCCGGCGCCTTCTCGGGGGGCTGGTAGCGGTGGCGGAGCAGCTCGTGCTGCAGCGGCACCAGGCTGCGGAGGAGCTGCTCGTTGGGGGTCTCGGTGGGCGGCAGGACGATGCTGGCCTCCAAGAAATCCTCCACCCCCTGCAGCAGGTCCTGGCGGCCCCCGGCCAGGTAGGCGTCCCGGCGGAACACCTGCGGGGTGGCCCGGGGATGGGTGCTCAGATGTGTCCAGCACCCTTGGGTGCTGCTGGGCACCCACACAGCCCCTGAGCATCCCCACGGGGATGGGACATCATGGGGACATGTGGACATGAGGATGAGGGAATGGGGACACAGGGATGTGGGGACAAGGCGGGGGATGGGGGACATAGGACCACAGGAGCAGGGGGACATGGATGCTTGGGGACGTGAGGACAAGGGGACATCTGAGCTCAGGGGCAGAGGCAGACGGGAGCAGGGACACAGAAGTGTGGGGACAGGGATGGACGTGGAGATGGGGACACGGGGACGGGGTGCGTGGAGACATGGAGACCCAGAGGGATGAGGACACGGGCGCGTGGGGACAAGGGGACGCCGTGGGGTGGGGACACAGGGACACGAGCACAGAGAGGGACGTGGCACTGGTGGGCGAGCCCTGGCGGAGGGTGCAGCCCCAGGGCTGGGGACTTGGGGGTGCGTGGGGGGGCTGGCAGCCTGGGCGGCAGTGCCGGTGGCGGTGGCAGTGCCGGTGGCAATGGTGGGCCAGCCGTACCCTCTCGGACATCATGGTGGCGACGGCGCGGCCGATCTCGTGGTAGCTGATGTTGGGGGTGTCGGGGCCCAGGACCACGCAGAGGAAGCGGACGGGCAGCGGCGCGTCGAGGACACCGTCCAGTGTCACCGCGTCCTTCAGGCGCACGAAGGCCAGAGTTGGCTGCTCCAGGAAGGCTGCACAGCCTGGGGGGAGGACGGGACGGGACGGGGGTCACGGGGGGCCAGGCACAGGGACAGAGGGACACAGGGACATGAGGACATGGTGACAGAGAGGAATGGAGACCTGGAGGGACAAAGGGAAAGGGAAAGGGGCACAAAGACATGAGGACACTGAGGCACAGGGACACACGGACACGGGGGCACAGGGATACGGGGACATTGAGATTTGGGGACTCGGTGACACAGAGACATNGAGGGAGATGAGGAAGGAGAAGATCTCCTGGGTGTAGCGGGACAGGTAGCGCACCAGGAAGCTGCCCTCGCAGGCCACCACCACCAGCACCAGCAGGATGAGCCAGAAGCCGATCCAGACCCGGCCCACGATGTACTCCATGCCATTGCTGCTGCAGAACTGGGGAGCCAGAGGGCACAGCCCCGTCAGATGTCCCCCCCATCACCTGGATGGCCCCACCAGCGCGGTGTCACCCATGTGATGTCCCACCAGCGCCATCCTGCCTGTGGCATCACCTCCTGCCAACACTTGGATGGCTCCAGCCATATGATCCCACCCATGTCCCATCGCCCTCACGTGCCATCACCCACGGGGCAGCGTCGCACGTCTCTGCCAGGGCTGGTGGGGACACCAGAATCCCTCCGTGGGGACCACCGGCAGTGGGTGGGGGGCACCAGGGGCACAGGGTGGCACCCACCGAGTAGAAGGCTTCCTCAAAGACAAGGAGGGGCCCCGAGAAGCCAATGACGAGCAGGGGCTGAGCGCTGAGGATGCTGAAGAGGACGCACTGGATGCAGGTGGAGATGAGCAGCTCCGACACCCCCATCATACCCTTGGTCTTCTCACCTGGAGGAGGAGGAGGAGCAGAGCTGGTGGGTGCAACATGAGGACAGCGCTGTGGCATTGGGATTAGGGGGTGCAGCCACCCCCGAGGAGCATCCCTGGGCGATGGTGCTGCAGGTGGTGACACCTCAGTCGCCAAGCCCAACGGGGGGACATCCCCATCCCGCGGTGTGTCCCCAACCTGTTCCCCCCCCCTTACTCAGCAAGCCTCCAAAGGTGACAGCGGGTGACAGCGCCGCGAAGTAGATGAAGATGACGGCAGCCAAGCACTGGGGGCTGAGGGCGTCCTTGATGTCGCTGAGATATTTGGGGTACCGGCGGCGGATGTCCCTCACCAGCCCCCCGAAAGGCCGCCCCGTCCTGCGCAGGGGGTCGTCGTCCTCCGGCGCCGGCCCCTCCAGCCCTGGGGACACAAGCAGGCGGCCTTGGAGGAACCTCGCGTGCAAGGAGAGGATCCCACCAGCCACAGGGCTGAGGGGTCCCGGGGGTGGGGGGCTGAGGTGGTTCCTTGCCCTACCCAGGTCTTTTAGGAAGTCCTGGCCCGGCGCCTTCTCGGGGGGCTGGTAGCGGTGGCGGAGCAGCTCGTGCTGCAGCGGCACCAGGCTGCGGAGGAGCTGCTCGTTGGGGGTCTCGGTGGGCGGCAGGACGATGCTGGCCTCCAAGAAATCCTCCACCCCCTGCAGCAGGTCCTGGCGGCCCCCGGCCAGGTAGGCGTCCCGGCGGAACACCTGCGGGGTGGCCCGGGGATGGGTGCTCAGATGTGTCCAGCACCCTTGGGTGCTGCTGGGCACCCACACAGCCCCTGAGCGTCCCCACGGGGATGGGACATCATGGGGACATGTGGACATGAGGATGAGGGAATGGGGACACAGGGATGTGGGGACAAGGCGGGGGATGGGGGACATAGGACCACAGGAGCAGGGGGACATGGATGCTTGGGGACGTGAGGACAAGGGGACATCTGAGCTCAGGGGCAGAGGCAGACGGGAGCAGGGACACAGAAGTGTGGGGACAGGGATGGACGTGGAGATGGGGACACGGGGACGGGGTGCGTGGAGACATGGAGACCCAGAGGGATGAGGACACGGGCGCGTGGGGACAAGGGGACGCCGTGGGGTGGGGACACAGGGACACGAGCACAGAGAGGGACGTGGCACTGGTGGGTGAGCCCTGGCGGAGGGTGCAGCCCCAGGGCTGGGGACTTGGGGGTGCGTGGGGGGGCTGGCAGCCTGGGCGGCAGTGCCGGTGGCGGTGGCAGTGCCGGTGGCAATGGTGGGCCAGCCGTACCCTCTCGGACATCATGGTGGCGACGGCGCGGCCGATCTCGTGGTAGCTGATGTTGGGGGTGTCGGGGCCCAGGACCACGCAGAGGAAGCGGACGGGCAGCGGCGCGTCGAGGACACCGTCCAGTGTCACCGCGTCCTTCAGGCGCACGAAGGCCAGAGTTGGCTGCTCCAGGAAGGCTGCACAGCCTGGGGGGAGGACGGGACGGGACGGGGGTCACGGGGGCCCAGGCACAGGGACAGAGGGACACAGGGACATGAGGACATGGTGACAGAGAGGAATGGAGACCTGGAGGGACAAAGGGAAAGGGAAAGGGGCACAAAGACATGAGGACACTGAGGCACAGGGACACACGGACACGGGGGCACAGGGATACGGGGACATTGAGATTTGGGGACTCGGTGACACAGAGACATGGGAACGTGGGAGGACAAAGGGAATAGGATAGTGGCACAAAAACGTAAGGACACTAAGGCACAGGGACACACGGGCACAGGGGAATGGAGGAAAGGGACGTGAGGACAAGGGACACGGGACCTGGAGAGCAGCGCTGAGCGGCAGCAGGCGGCGGCGAGGGCTGAGGAGGGGGAGAGTCAAAAGAAGAGCAAGAAACGCAGCAAGTGAGCGAGCAGGCAGCGACTGGCAGGCGCCAAAGCTCCCCCTGCACACCCCAGCCCCACACACAGCGCCCTGGCCCTGCACCCAGCGCCCCAGCCCCGCACCCAGCGCCCTGCTGACCACTCACCCACAAAGACCAGCGTGGCCTCAGTATCCTCGGGGACCTTCTCAGGGAGCTGGGCTTTAGGGGTCCCCTGTTGCAGACAGACGGATGGCAGCAATCAGCCAGCTGGCCTCGGTGGCTGTCCCTATATGTCCCTAGTCATTTCCTATGTGTCCCCCTGCATCCCCTGCACGTGCCCTGCATCCACTTCATGTCCGTCTGTGTCCCCTTCACAGAATCAGAGAATCTCTGAGGTTGGAAAAGATCCTTGGGATCAGCGAGTCCAACCCTCAACCCTACTCTGCAAAGTTCACCCCTAAACCATCCCCCCCAACACCACATCTAAACGCCCTTCAAACACGGCCAGGGATGGGGATTCAACCCCCTCCCTGGGCAGCCCATTCCAGGAGCTGACTCCTCTTGATGGGAACTATTTTTTCCTCCTCTCCAGTCTAACCCTCCCCTGTTGCAGTTTGGAACCATTCCCTCTGGTTCTGTTGCTAATTCCCTGGGAGAAGAGCCCAGCCCCAACCTCTCTGCAATGTCCCTTCAGGGAGCTGCAGAGAGCGACGAGCTCTCCCCTCAGCCTCCGCTTCCTCACACTAACCAGTCCCAGCTCCTTCAATCATTCCTCATCACATTTATTCATGGCCCCCCTCCATCCCCTGCAAGCCCAGCTACTCACTACTACCCCTGTGCACACGTATGTGTGCACGTGCACCCATGTGCATGCACCCGCAAGTGTGAGGCTGTTACACGTGTGTAACTCTGTCCATGTGTGTGCCCCTTGTGTGCCCCTCCCTGCAGCCCTCCCCGCACCCTGGCTGGACTCAGCACCTCAGAGCCCCCCCAAACCTCTCAGAGCCCCCTGGAGCCCCCCAGAGCTCTCGCCTGCTCAGTCCCCGCCAGCCTTTGCATCTCCATGGGCAGCTGCTCCCGCAGCAGCGGCTGCTCCGTCTCTGCCCGGCCGGTGCCCGAGCGCTGCAGCAGCGCCGGTGGCAGGGTCCCCACCGACTCGGTCTCATTGGGGTGTCTAGAGCAGAGGAGGGGGGGGCTGGTGTCAGATGGGCCAGCACAGCATCACTGACACCCCCCAAAACACCATCAGACAGCCCCAGCCCCCCAGGCTGTGTGGGGACCCCCAAACTGGGCTGGGCACCCCGTGCCAGGCTCCAGCAGGACTTGATGGGGCCACATCCAGCCCCGGCACTGGGGTCCCCACCATGGGGCCGTCAGCCCCGGCCGTACTTGTGCTGCAGCAGCAGCGTCCTCAGGATGTCGTCCCGGTCCTGCGGCTTGATCTGCCCCTCGTAGATCATCTGGTCGATGAGGACGTTGGCGATGGCTGCCAGCGAGTTGGCCTCCACATCGAGGAGCACGGCGCCTGCGGGCACAGCACCATCCGTCACTGGCCGGCCGGTGTGGGGTCCCCACAGCTTCCCCAGCCCCAGCCGGTGTCCCCACCTTTGGCCAAAGCCCGTCGGATCTCCAGGAGGCTGCGGTAGGTCAGGAAGGAGAGATGGGGCTGGCTCCAGTGCCCGGCTGCCTTGAAGTCCTCCTCCAGCTTGAGCCAGTGGCCGGCCTCCATCCAGCACAGCTCCTTGTTGCTGTCCATGACCAGCTCGTGCAGCTCCACGTAGCCCTGCAGCCAGAGCCAGGGGGGGGTCAGGGTCCCCCCAGCCGCATCGGGGACCCCCAGGAGCCCCAGAGCTGTGGCTGCCAGTGCCAGGATCCCCTCGTGCCCTGGGGTCCCCAGGACTTGCTGGGAGGTTGGTCCCCGGGTGGCCACAGTCCACCCACCCCTGACGATGAGGAGGGAATGGGGGGCCCTGGGGCAGCACCCACCTCATGGGGGATCCGCCGGGACACGAGCCTCCTGCTCCCCGCCGCCTCCAGGTCCACATCAGTCACCGAAGAAGCTGTGAATGAAGCCACCAAAGCATGAGCTGGTCCCTGCCCCAGCCCAGACCTCCCTGGGGTCTCTTGGTGGCATCTTCCCCCGCATCAACCTCACCCCAGACCCAGGTGGGACTCACTGAATGTGTCCCCAGCTCCACCACCCCAACCCCAGACCCAACTGGGGTCACCTGGATATGTTCCCAGCTCCACCACCCCAACCCCAGACCCAACTGGGGTCACCTGGATATGTTCCCAGCTCCATCACTCCCATCCCAGACCCAGCTGGGACTCGCTGGATGTGTCTCCACCTCCCCAACGCCATCCTTAACCCCAGCTGGGGTTTGCTGGGCACATCAATCCATCACCCCCCACCCCGCCGGTGCCCACCTCCAGCTCCTCGCAACCCTGCGACCCAACTCCTGGGGCAGGGTGACAGTCTGGGGACATCACCGGGGTGAGGACAGAGCTCGCGGCCGCACTGCCCCACACCAGCACAACCCTGACCCCAGCACCGAGCTGGGACTGGGATGGGGGACAGCAAATCCCCGGCCAGCCAGACCCCAGGAGCTCCGGGTGTCCCCGTCCCCCACCTACCTGCGTCCCCCCCCGCGCTCCCCACG
>WEIS01042459.1:0-19401 GCA_013389965.1 Todus mexicanus
CTATGATTCTATGATTTCATCACCTCTTTCTAAACCGGGCATCACACTGAGAGCTGAACATCACCCACCTTTCTCTTGAAGTTAAACTGCAGTGTGGGCACTGAATTATACTGCAGACAGGACAGCAGTGGGATATCTCAGTAAAGTCTTTTTGTCCTCTTGGCAAATTGCTGTCATAAAGACTATAACAGTAAATTGCTGCTGATAAGGATAAAACATGTCCTGAATGACCTGTGAGTGTAGGGGCACCCAGACTTGGGCCAGAACAGGAATCTCCATGTTGCCTTCAATGTTTTTTTGAGTTATCAGCTCAAATTCACAAGTCTCACCAGGGCAAAGAAGACTCGCCCAAGGATCAGTTCTGGATAAAATCCCAGCTCCGTAAAGTACTTTGATTAGCTGAGAAATCCCCTCCCTTTTACATCCTCGAAGACATTAGAAAAAACCTGCCCCTGAGGCTGTTCCCTGACCTCTAGCAGTCCATCATTATCCATCACATTGCAGTTCATCATGACCATTTTAGGCAGGAAATTAAGCTTCTCACTAAATGCCCTTATCTAATCACCATAGTCAACATTTCGAGCTCAGAACTCACTCACCCTAAAGACATTTCCCTCAATATCTATAAAGCTGGGACAGATCAAAGGGTAGTTGTTGCGTGTGCTCACCTTTACCAAAAGCTTTTCTCCCAGGAGCCACACCTCCACGTTTTCAGTGTATCTGTTGATGGAGCACATTACTGGTCATGGGATCAACCAGTAACTTTTCCTCTTTAGTCATAGAAGCACTCTGGGTAGTTACATCAAGTTGCATTGGATTCATATTGATTAAATCAAATACAACAGGCACATGATTTTTAATTGAATGGTTCTGTTGATGTTTACTCTGGCTGAGATAACCGGTGTTGTGTGCTAACTTAATTCATTCATATGCATAGAATGGTTTGGGCTGGAAGGGACCTTTCAAGGCCATCAAATCCAAAACCCCTTGCAGTGAGCAGGGACATCTGCAACTAGAGCAGGTTGCTCAGAGCCTCGTCAAGCCTGACCTTGAATGTCTCCAGGGATGGGGCCCCCACCACCTCCCTGGGCAACCTGGGCCAGTGTCTCACCACCCTCAGTTTAGAAAATGTCTCCTTTACATCTAACCTGAATCTCCCCTCCTGTCGTTTAAAACCATCACCCCTTGTCCTGTCACAACAGGCCCTGCTAAAAAGTATCCCCCCCATCTTTCTTATAAACGCCCTTTAAATACTGCAAGGCCTCAGTAAGCTCTCCCTGGAGCCTTCTCTTTTCCAGGCTGAATAACCCCAGCTCTGTTAGCCTTTCTTCATAGCAGAGGTGCTGCAGCCTTTGGATCATTTTTGTGGCTCTCCTCTGGACCCTCTCCCATATAACACATACTGATGCTAATCACACCTCTATACTGGCGTGTTTGTAGCTAGACAGATGGAGAGAAGATGTGTATGTGCACGTGTAAAGATTAAAGTGCCATCATGCACCACGTATTCACCGCTGCAAACATCAGAGTTATGCATTATTAATGCCAAGGCACCCAGATTAGCATTTCCAGTGTAGTGTATTTATACATAAGTGAATGTGGGTGGGTAGATATGTAAGTATGATAAATACGTGTGCATACACACGCATATATATGTAAAAATGCGTGAGCGTGTGGATATGAACGGAGAGATAAATATGTGATGCAGAAGAGTGTTCAGGTGGAAGTTCAGCTATCCAAAAAAGAAATATCCTCATGCATCTAGACATCAAATTGCTGGCAGTCCCAGCATATTTATAACAAAGTGTTAGAGTAGACCTTCAAAGGTCCCTTCCAACCCAAAGCGTGTTCTGGTTCTGTCACCCTAAACCTTACAGGCGGGATCTCTCTATTCCCCTGCTTTAGCAGACAGAAGCGCACCCAAGTTCGCTGTGAATGAAGGCATCTGGCAGGTGGCGTGAATGTGAGTGTGTATCCTGTGTGACCACGAGAAACAAATATTTGGATGCTGAGTGATGATGAATAAATACTTGCCAGTGTTTATTCCACACCCCAGGGTGGGGCTGGCGCTCAGGCTGATCAAGTGAGCCTTTTTTTGTGTTTGTTTTGCCAGTGTCCTGGGTTTTTCCCGTGCTTTCCCATCCTCTGGTGGGGTTTGGCTTGGGAGACAGGTCATGTTGGACAAAGCTACTTCGCTGAACAAGAAAAGCTTCAGAGGTGGGCTGAGGACCGGATTATCAGGGTGGTTTAATGAGCGGTGTGGGGAAAGGGGAAGCATCTCTCTAAACACAGAGTGAGTCAAACTCACCTCTGGGGAAGGGAGAAGAAAACCTGAAGCGGAGAAGAGGCGTTGAGGAGGCACTGTATGTGATCTCAGTCACATCCTCTGCTGTTTACTCAAGCTCGAAGGATGTGAGCAGAAGTAAAACCTGATTTAGGTCACATATGCCTTTCTCTTTGCTCAGTGCTGGGAGTCAAAACACCCCTTGGGCAAGAGAAGGAGGAGACAAGAAGCAAGTGCATTGTCTGGAAGATCAGATAGGACTTGATGTATAGTCCTGGACTAGTGACGATGCCATTTCTCCCAGCCTCAGTGCTCCAAGCAGAGGGCGGGTTTTGCATCTCTCTAAACAACTCTTGGGTTTTGTGGCCCTCATGACAGGCTAGTTTGGTTTATCTGAGACCTTATTTTCATAATAGCACAGCTTTGCATAACTAATGAACTCTATTCTCAGCATGTTCTGGAAAGCAAGCACTAGCTGGCAAGGAATTTTCTCAATGTAGCCACCTAAACAATGGGCATGGTTTGGTTCCTCATCACCTCCCCTCCCACCCACATCACCTTCTCAGCCTCTGGCCTCTGCGTAAAACCTTCTGGACTGCTAATTCAGTGTGGAAAGGGCCTATCTACAGCTCCACATCCTTACAAGACCCCAGTGCAATATTGGTTGCATCTTGGTCAGCCTCCAGGCATTGCCCTCACAACTTAATTGGCCTCATCTGTAATTTACTAACTTAAGGACTTGAGTTTCCCAAGGTACTGGTGTCCTTGGAGGTGTCAGCAAAGTCAGACTGTTTGGCATCTCTGACATCCATCTGATGAGCAAAGCCAGAAGAAGCTGTGTCAGGAGCCCCACTGCATGTAACCCAAAGTACCTGACCCTATATTATGCAATTTAGATGCAGGGCACTGGTAGGACCAAACACAAGTCCAGCAGTGGGCTTCAGATCTCCAGGACCAAGAGAGCAGCTCTGCCAAACCAGCAATTCAAGTGAATTAACTGGAAGAAACCTCCACACCAGGAAATCATATGTAGAGGTGGATCATAAGATCAGCGTTGCTGGTTGACTCTGTTGGGGCAACAGCAGAGAAGAAAAAGGAGACTTCAAGCCCTGTGACCAAGCAATGGGAGAGCTATCCAACATCTGTCTGGCAGTAAATTAAGCATGAGCTTTGCCTAAGTTGTGCAGCACATGCTGAGTACTGGAAATGGCTGTAACACGTGGTGGCATCCTCCCCCTTGCTTCTTCTCTTTCCTCCTGCTTGCAGGTCTCATTTTGAGCAGCTGCTTCTCGCCCCCGAGCCAGCGCCAGGCAAAGATGCAAATCTCAGTCACTTCTTTCACTCACCACATGTGAGAGGACTGCATTTACTGGTGGAAACGAGCTACCCACAGCTTTAAATACCGCTGTAGTCAAAGCCTCTGTCTGTCTCTAGAGTTCCAAACCCACATGCTTCATACAGGCTTTACTAGAAACGTATGGACAAAATGCACCTGAAGTCAAACAGCCTTACTGCTTAGGCTGGCTGCTAACTCCTTCCAACCCAGTGGAGAGTTCGGCAAGGCAAGAATTGCAGCCTAATCACGAGCTGCAAAAGCAGCTGGAAACTTTTGCCAGTGGCAGAACCTGCTGAGAAGGGCACAGGTTGTAAATCAAAGCATCAGCACTAATAAATGCAATGTCAAGAAGCTAAAGACCAGGCAAATACCCAGTTTGCACACCAGTTACAGGCTCTTTGGTGTTTGTGACTCCATTGGTCCATTATCTGCCCATTAGACAACATCACTTCTGCTGCAATCCCCCAACCACAGCAGATCCTAAACTTAGAAGACAGTGACTGGATTGAGGTGAGAGCACAAGGTTGATGTGCCCTGTGGGAACACTGTTTGCTCAGGATTGCTTAATGTCAGGTCTCAGGATTGCAGAAAATCCATAGCTGGGACCATGGGAGAGGAAGGGAAGTGTTGGCTCTGGAATCACAGAATTTTCTAGATTGGAAAAGACCTTCAAAATCTTCTGGTCCAATCATTAACCTAACACTGACAAGACCTTGACTAAACTATATCCCTCAGCAAGGGAAGGCAAGGAGAATGTGTTTCCACCTTGGTTTTCTTTTGGGAGATTCTCTGACTGTGTCTGAAAGAAGAATGGACTTCATGTATAAACCCTGGGTTATGATGTCTTCCCCATACAGAAGTCAAACTCCAGAGAGTCAAACTTCTGGAGATCCAGGCTTGTGGATGTGACTCTTGCTAGAGGCCACAAGAGAAATAAATTCCTCTGGGGATTAGCAAAGTATCTGAGGATCACAGAGAACAAGAAATGAGGCAATTTACCACTTCTTCTCCCAGACCCTTCCTGGACAAAGAAACCAACTACAGGGTTTGGGTTCCAACAGAATTATACTGAATCCACTGTGACCTCCTGGCTCCCAAGCTGCACAGGTGAGCATATGCCACTCCTCGAAATAGTAATAGTAACAAAGACAACAATAATAATAGTAGTAGTAGTAATAATAATAGTAGTAAAACAACTTTTCCATCCATCAAGGGGCAGATGAGCCTTGGGGTGACACACATACAGGTTGAGAGACCAGCAGAAGAAGGTGATGGCCTTCAACAGAGAGGTCATCCATGGAGGCATGCAAATGCCAACCAGGGAACAGTGCTACTCACCTGCACTCCAAGCTAACGAGAGCTGTTGTGCAGCTGAGGGTGACACCATTTTTTGCCTCTACCCCAAGCCCCAGTGAAATAGATGTTTTCTCACAGCACTCCCCTTCTACGTGCAAGTGGTAGAGACACGGCTCTTGGGGTGGAGTTTTGCTCTGAGTGTTGGGACTTCCCAGGGCTGTGCATGGCATGGCTATGGTGTGCATCATGCTTACGCGGCTCCATCTCTGCTCCTCACCCAGCTGCTCCCAGTCTTATCCAGATCATCCATTAGGGAGGGACATTCACCACTTGACAACAAGCTGCTACCCTCATCTGTGTTCACAGACCCTATAACTCTAACCCACATAATCCAGTAGTCCATGGACTGCATCTGTAATAAAGGTCTTGCTCAGTGTCCTCAGCACAGCAAAGATGTGGACCTGTTGGAGAGGGTCCAGAGGAGACCCCAGCAATTCTGGGAGGGCTGGAACCCCTCTACTTGGAGGCCAGGCTGGGAGAGCTGGGGATGTTCAGCCTGGAGAAGAGAAGGCTCTGTGAAGACCTTCTTGTACCGTTTCAGTACCTAAAGAGCACCTCCAGTACTCAAAGGGGACAATCTTTTTAGCAGGACCTGTTGTGACAGGATGAGGGGTGATGGTTTTAAACTAAAAGAGCAGAGATTTAGACTTGATATAAGAAAGAATTTTTTTACACTGAGGTTGGTGAAACACTGGCCCAGGTTTCCCAAAGAGGTAGTTGATGCCTCATCCCTGAAACATTCCAGGTCAGGTTGATTGAAGCTCTGAGAAACCTGATTTATTTGAAGATGTCTCTGCTCATTTTGGGGGGATTGGACTAGATTGCCTTTAAAGGTCCCTTCCAACCCCAAAACCTTCTATAGTTCTATGAAATAAGGATTTAATCTGAGCACTAATTTATTTTAGGAGAGTCTCTGCACATACCCAAGGTGGGTGGTGGGTATAGTGTGGCTGCATCCAGGAGTCATGCCTGAGCCATGCCATCCCCTGAACCCATGAGCCATGGGTCCAGGAGATGCCAGGGCAACACTACACTATGAAACACACCAAAACACCACTGACGGTCACAGCTCCGGCTCCAGCCCTTGCCCTGACCCTGCTGCTCTGCCAGAACAAACACAGCCTGGCACGTTGCTGCAGAAAGCTTCAATTCTTGACAAACAAATGTTTTCAGCTAAAAGAAAAAATAAAGGCTCACCCAGAAGAATGCCGCCTGGCTTTGCCTGCGTTCCCAGCCTTATTTAAACAGAGCTGATTTCTCCCAGCAGCCCCAGCCCCTGCTGTGCTGCCTGCCTGCTCAGATGAGCTCCTACAGACAACGCAGCTATAAATAATCCCAGCCAACATACAAAACGACCTCCTTGACACTTTTATTTTCTGCAGGCGTGACTGATCCGCAGTGATTTAATTTGCTTTTTGTGCATATTCGCTTTGGTCCCTCGCTTAATTACTTGAAAGAAGATGCTGCTGGATTTCCACCCTGCACTCTGTCTGGTTTGGAATCGAATGCTTCAGTGCTGTGCTTTGTCTCATCTGCTGCAAGCGGAGGTGATGATAACACAGAGCGGCTCAGTTGCAGCTAATGGGATCTGTCTAAAACACATTCAGTTCAACAGAGGAAACGAGACCTGATTCTGCAATAGCTATTAGGCCCGTTTCCTCCAGTGGGTTTATTCCTAAACCCTTGCAGCACATGGTTAGCCACCCAGAGGTATCTTGACCTCTGTCATTTGTGTGCCGAAGCATGCGATTTGATTGTGAGCTAACGTGGATCTCCCACGCAGCCTGGCTTTGAACTTCTGCCTATGAAACTGGACCCAGATTGCTCCCAGCAGTGGCTCCCGCAGCTGTTTATCTCAATTCACCTCTTCAAAACAATAGAGGGATGTAGCAGCTGCTTAATATCTCCTCTGACCTTTACAGGGGGGCAAATGCAGCCTCCTTGGAAGCAGACAGACAATGTGCTTGTGCTCAATAGCACTTTAAAGATCACCTTCCCAGACAGTATGTCTTTAATAGTTATTGCTTGGAACACTTTGCTCACTGATTATTTCAGTTGTAGGTAGTTCTGCAAAGAGTAGGGCGTTGGACTTGACGACCCTTATGGGTCCCTTCTGGCTTGAGATATTCTGTGACTTTAATCCATGACCTTCAAGAGATGCACAGACATGAGAACACCCACAGCCAGGGGATGGGCTGGATGTTATGATGGGGAGTGGTCCTGCCTGCACCTCTCCTGTGAGGACAGGCTGGGAGAGTTGGGGTTGTTCAGCCTGGAGAAGAGAGTGCTCCAGGGAGATCTTATGGCTATCTTTTAAAGGGGGTCATAAGAAAGATGGCTACAATCTTTTTAGCAGGGCCTGTTGCAACACGACAAGGGATGATGATTTTAAAGAGTGGAGATTTAGGCTAGATCTAAGGAGGAAATTCTTTACACTGAAGGTGGTGAGACCCTGGCCCANAGGCAAATCTGCTTCACAGCCATGGCAAAAAGCCTTCCAGGGCTGGGTGACATCCTTGCAACCTTTAATCAGCTGCAGTCCTGTCCTTCTCGGCCCTTGGAGTACCTGTGCAAGCACGCAGACAGCAGCAGCTTTGCTAGGAGCAGCTTCAGGAGGAGCACGCAGACACTCTCAGATCAGCTTAGCAGATAGAAAGGTAATTAATACCCAAGTTAAAACCACTGAGGACACAAAGGTGGGCTTTTTATTCCAGCTTACCTGTCCCAGCCTTTCTCTATTGTCTGGGGCATTGCTGGCCATCCAGCTCATGCAGCTTCCAAAAGCGTTCCAAGGAATCTTGCCTACAAGAAAGCTGGAGAGGGCCTGTTTCTAAGGGCATGTAGCAATAGGACAAGGGGCAATAGTTTGAAATCGGAGGAGGGAAGATTTACATTGGACGTTCTTTACTCTGAGGGTGGTGGAACACTGGAACAGGTTGCCCAGGGAGGTGGTGGAGGCCCCATCCTCAAAGACATTCAATGTCAGGCTTGACGAGGCTCTGAGCAATCTGCTCTAGGTGAGGATGTCCCTGCGCCCTGCAGAGTTGTTGGACTAGATGACCTTTAGAGGTTCCTTCCAACCCAAACCATTCTATGATCCTATGGTGAGATGCAGAGACACCACATGGAGACATATCTTCATTCTTGAGCCTAGGAGGAGCCTGGAGGTGACCTGTTTTGTGGCAGTCCAGCCTCATGCGAGATAAGGGCAATGAAACCACCATTTCATCTTTCACAAGTGATGAAGGGTCTTCTCCCATTCTCTCACCAGTGGTGCTTCTTCCCCAGTGCTACTGCAAGTTAATCCAGTGTGATGCTTTCCAAAAAACCAAGCATTTTCTTAAAAAAAGCCAGTAATTTGTTTAAAATGTCTTCAGCAAACAGGGAAAATGATATGTCAGTTCATGAGGCCTAAAGGAGCTTTGGAAATTTTGAAAAATATCATTTTCTCTCCCATTTGGACAGGAAGGTATTTTTATTTTTATTTACTTTTTAAAAGGGAAGATCTCTGGTGAACCAAAAGCCTTGGTTTCCAGCCAGCTTTAACCATGCATCTTGCAAACCCTTTATTACCCCTCTTCTGACCTGATCCACTTTCCTGCCAGTCCCATCCTTCTCCAGAGTTTGCTGACTCTTGGAAGTGATTTTATCTAATGGATGCAGGTGGATTTCCCTCACCTCTGCTGCAGACACAGTCAGTCATGGACAAAATTGTGGCAGAAGAAGAGGCTTGAAATCAGTCTCTGCACAATGGCCACGCTCAGAAATACTCACCATAAGCCTGCATGCTGGTTTAGCAAGTCTGGAGAGGCATCCCAGTCATTATTACAAACTAATTATGGTGTGTATTAGTGTTTTAATATTTTATTATTCCTTGCACCCAGCCCCTGTTGAGTAATTCATAGCCAAATAAGAAAATAACTTCCCTGCCCCGAGCAGCTTCTAAAAGGTGGGTTCATCCACACCAATGAAGCCTGTAATGGTGCAAAAAATGTCACTGAGAACGTGCCCAAATAGAAGATGTCCTCTTAGGAAAAATATTAAAATGATGAATCAAAGAGGTGGTTAGAAAGGATTTTGTGGCAATGACTCTGAGACTGTAGATGGATACATCTCAGGTAGAAAGGGCAACCTCCTCCTCCAACAAGCTGCCCTGGGGATGACTCCCAGGTCTTTTCTCTCACCTTTCTCCAGTAGATTAAAGCCACCAGTGCAGATCCCTCAAACCGTGACATCTAACCCGTGCACCCATACAGCAGAACCTGGGCATGGGGAGCTGCTAGCGGTGGCTGAGCAATTATAGGGTGGGTTACTGAGCAGGATGTCTGTAGTCTATCATGGGATAAAAGGTGGCTCTGGTGTACTGAGCAAGGAGAACAGGCTTGGGTGATGTCTACACATCAGAAAATACAGAGCAAGAAGTGAACATGTGGCGCTGCAAATACCTGGAGAATGCTGAAGGATGGGGCAATTAGAAAGAGTAAGGTGGATGCATGGCAGGAGAGCACGTCTGCCACTTGGCACAGATGAATCAAGGCTGGGCAGAAGGAAGAGTGAGTGAGTCAGGGCAGCTGGTTGATAGGGTGGTGTCATCCATCAGAGCGGGCGATATTAATTGTGTCTGCAAGAAAAAAGAGCAGCCCTGGAAGAGCCAGAATAAGTCATAGTACTTGCAGCATCACCAGTGGGAGAGCCAGGAAGGGAAGGTAATCAGCCATTAACACTTGTACCAGCGCCCTGAAATCTAGGTCGATGGTGTGGTTTGTCTGTAGAGACACCTCCTAGGACAGTGTGCTTGCAGCACGGAGTGGACACAGTGACCAGGCATCCATATGAGAGCTACAGCTTCGTTCTCCACCTTTTCAACTGGTGCATCGGTGCCCTGGAGTAATGAGTGGGTAGAGATGGACCAAGAAGGAGAGAAACGCATGGTGCCATTTGCTTCTCCACGCTGCGTATGGTGGGACTCCTGTTCCCACAGGAGGACATCAGTGTTTTTAGGTATCCTCCACTTCCCCTAAACCAACACCCCATTAGCCAGGAAGCCTTCTCCTCTTTTCTTCACAAAAAGGCAATTCTGCCCACAGGTTGGCATCCAGCTTCGGTGGAGGCATCCAACACAGGCTCTCCAGTCTGGTTTGGATGACATTTATCAAAATGCTGGGTTTTCTTTCTGCTGATGCTGAGTCAGTCATTTTTGGTGGATAAAGGCAGCAAAAGGCAAGACCCAGCTCTGGAAATACCTCCTTATAATGACCAAAATCACAACTTAATTGTGGGGTTTGAGCTGCAACTAGAAATATCTGGATTTGGGGTGTGCTCATGCTTAAGCTGCCCTCCACCATGATAATTATTCGTTAGGTCTTAATTACTGTTTCTCTTCATAGCTCCAGTTCAGATGCACTTTTTGGCCACAGCCTCTGCTGCCATCCACTTTTATGACTTCTGCACCAGGCTACGGAGTGGTACAAATTTTTGGCAACATTGATTCCAGTACAAAAAGATGCCTCTTGTGGCAGTGAAAGACCCCGAAACCTTTGCTGGATGTCTGCAATAGGAGTCTGTAACTTGCACAAAGCCTCTGTGATCCGAAACGTTGTCTCAACACCATCCCTTCAGATCATGCCAGCTCTGAATCTTCTTAGATCAGCAAGACATCACCTTCTCACTTTGCCGACAAGTTGGGTGGACAGACGCATCAGTTGGGTTGCGTCTGGCTTGTCCTGAAGCTCACCAGGTTCAGTAACCTTGTCATGTTCTTATCAGGTTGCAAATTAGATTTCCCTTAGGATTGTGGGAGATAACATTCAAGAAGACCTCTCAAGGCATTTAGCTCATCATCCGTGGGGTTGGAGCTGCTGGGACCTCAAGGGATAGTGGCAGCTCATGAGGGAAGAGACTACAAGGAGATCTGAGGCCTGCAAACACTCTATGCCATTGACCAATTTCTTTGTATTCTGTTGTTCTGTGTACTATCTCATGTTGACACTTGTTGGCCGATGCCTCAGACCACAAGGAAAGCGTGGAGCAAACCTTACAAGGAAGATTTCCAGGGCACAGAGCCCAGCCTGGCCCCAACGGCAGCAAGGACTGGTTCCCCAAATGTCCTCCGCAGACCAGACACAGGTCCTGGGGGTAGATCGAGGAGCAGGACAGAGGATCAGCAAGGGATACAGCAGGGCACATGGGGAACATGAGGGACGAAGCCAGCTTAGTGGATGTAGGCACTATACATGAATTTTGGGGGTATGTCAGCCATTTTGATACTGTCTCTTACCACTATTCTTCCACCCACATGATGCAATTTCTTCTAGCATTGAGGGCAACTAGATTCAGTTTCGATCAACTTTTTCTAACCGGTCCCTCCCTAGAAGCATTCCCAGCAGAAGCCAAGTGCCCAAACCTTTAAGGTCTCCCCTGAGTCCTGCCACGGCTGCGGAGAATGGCAGCTCTGCAAACAGGGGCCAGATCATCCAGGGCAAACAGGTCATACCCCAAGAGGAAAGACTTTGGAAAGGAAAAGCACATGGCTGGGGAAATGACACAATCTGATTTCTCAAGTGACCTATTGTCTGAGAAAAAAAAAATCCCTCCATGTATTTATCCAGGAAGTTGCAAGGGGCTGTCACAAGGTCTCTGTCACTGGCCAGCTATATCTAAGCAGAAGCTCAAGGGCAGAAGTGTTTCCGAGCAGCTCTGATGGCTGCTCCTCATTGCTGCACAGGGTGGGAATCAGAGTTACAAGGGTGTTCTGCAGTGGTGAGGAGGATGGAGGGGCTGGAGATTGAGGTTTCTCCAGCAGAACCGACTCACAGGATCATCTAAACAGGTCCATCTGCAGACTGGATGGCTCTTGATGATGGCACGGCTACTGTGGTCCCCTTTCTTTCTTTCTAAGGCCTCTTTTACTTGATCTTTTAAATTCAGAGAGGTTTGCAAAAAATGCTCTAAGTCTTTGCAAAGAGCAGGACCTAGGGTCGGTCTCTTCTCTCAAGTAAGAGCTGATGGGACAAGAGGAAACAGCCTCAAGTTGTGCCAGTGGAGGTTAAGATTGGACATTAGGATTTTTTTTCTCCCAAAAAGGGTTGTCAAGACCTGGAATAGGTTGCCCGGGGCAATGGTGGAGTCGCCATCCCTGGGAGGATTTAAAGGACATGTAGATGTGGTACTTAGGGATGCAGATTAGTGGTGCCCTGGCAGTGCTGGGTTAACAGCTGGACTCAATGACCTTAAAGGTGTTTTCCAACCAAAACCATTCTATGATTCTATGTGGTAGATCTTCCCATGTATTGCTAGTGGGACATTGCCTGGTGAAAAGCCCAGGCATGCATGGCCAGGGGTGGAAGAAGCTCTCAGTGTCACCCTAGGCAGGTGGGAAGAAGGGGAGCCAGCAGCTAATGATGACTCCTTTGAATGCAACTGGGCTGAAGGATGTGGCACTTCAGAGCATGGTCTAGTGACCATGAAAGTGTAAGGTAGAAGGTTGGACTTGATGATCTTGGAGGTCTTTTCCAACCCTGATGATTCTATGATTCTATGTGGGACTCATGCCCATGTGACTCGTGAGGCCAGCAGAGATGTTTGGTTAAAGGGCCAGGGCACCCCTCAATGGGCAGGGGTGAGGTGGGAGGAGAAGGGCTTATGCTCCACAGCAGAAGCCACAACAGCTGGGTTTTATTTGGGGTATTAAATTGCCGGGAGTGAGTTTGTACCCTCTAGACCCACACAAAGCTTAACTGCTCATAGGAAGAAGGAAGTGACGGGGAGGGGAGCCTGGTGCTGCCCCATCACACCTCTCAGCCTCGCAGAGGAGAGAGGACGAAGATGCACACACAAGCACAGGTCAAATATTCACATCCATGCCTGGAGTCATCACAAATAATCCCCAACAGAGCCATATGCAGCAAGGTGTTTCTGCCTACAAAGAAATCCCCCAAAACACCAATTTATTTGTATTTTTTACTTACAGGTGGAAAAAAAAGAACCCCCCTCCCTCTGACCCCATGACATGACGGCAGTCACTCCCCAGCCAGAGGCAGGTGAGCGGGGGGCCAGCCGCACTTCATCCAACATGTTGCATTGTAAAGGTTTGCCCGTGGTTTATTTAATCCCTTGCCCGTATCAGACACATTCCTGAGCCATCAATCAGAGCTGAGTCAGCCAGCGTGACTGGGCTGCCCTTTTTTATTTTTTTTAGCAATCACAAGTTCTCCAGCCTCGCTTGCCAGCAGTGAGCTGGGGTGGGTGGTTTTTTTGTTGGGTTTTTTGATATATATTTTTTAAAAAACGAAAACAGGACTTGACTGGGAGCAGGGAACTGTTCCCGCTGTCAAGTATAACCTTTAAAGCCACTCTGCCTCAAAGAACGTCTCTTCTCTGTGATGCTACAAAATGCATCACATGGAAGAAAAGCAAAAGGATGCTGCGTTGACCATGAACCCCCTCCCCTGCCTGGTTCTCCTGCATGGACTGCATGATGCAAGCCCCATCATTGCTCCCTGCACACTGAAAAAGGAGAAAAGGCTTTTTGGAAGGGGTGTTTTCATAGGTTTGGGTTGGAAGAGACCTTTCAAGGTCGTCTAGTCCACCCCCCCTGCTCTGAGCAGGGACATGTACAACTAGAGCAGGTTGCTCAGAGCCCCATCTTGCAGAGTAGCCTTGAAAACGCTGCTCACAGCCACACTCCGGGAGGCAAAACCTTTCCCCTGTGCTCCCCCAGCAAGGACAGCATTATCAGGGCTTCAAAACAGCCCCTGCCCACCCAGGGAAAGCAGGGGAGCAGCTCTGCTGTTGTGGCTACATGTTATCGAAGCTCCTGCATCCTCACGGGACACTCCACAAGGCCACATTCCCTGTCCTAAAATAAGGCAGGAGCGTTTCGTCTCTGCTTGGGTCAAGGACACAGCCAAGCTGCTGGAGATTTAAAAAATCACGTGGTTTCTGGCTTTTCCAGAGAGTATGAGTCCACCCGTTCCCAGGATGCTTGCAGGATGAGCATCAGCCTTAAGTCCTGCACGTCTGCACACACACCTAGAAAAAAGTTATTGCAGATGGCTCGATCCAGCTTAAAACCAGAGCCCCTATCCCTGGTGAGCGCTCCTGTTGGCCAGAGGAATCAGGAGAAGACGGCCCCTGCACAGCTCAGCTGCACCACAGCGAGCTCCAGCCCAAAGCAAGGCTTGACCTGCCCTGAAAGCTCAGGAAGGATCAGAGCAAGGGTTGCAGATCAGCCAGCAGTAGCTAACCACAGAGCCAAACCAAAATACGTGTCAGTCCGTGCTTTTTTTTTTCCCCTGTCACTCCAAACAAGCTTTTTCAGACATAGCTGCTCAAGGTGGATGAGCCTCCAGCCACACGGGGAGCAACCACCTGAGATGTGCTCCAGAACATCGTGTCCGAATTACACCTTCCCCTGCCTCCTCCCTCTTCGTGTTTGGAGCTAGAAATAATAAAATAAAGTAATGAATTTTGCAGGGAATTTTACAATTTCGCTTGCAAGAGGCATCTGCTGTTTTCCTGCCTCCAGGGCAAAGAGGTTCCATCGTGATCTCAGAGGACAGCTCTCAACTAGTGCTTCAGTTCTATTTAGCATCACTTTAAGCAGGGAGTTGGTTTCAACTGTATTAGGTTGAAATCAATGCCTAGTCCTGCCTAACTCGAAGCCTAGACAAAGATCTAGGCAGGACATACTCCAGCACAGCACCTTTGTACTCAAGAGTGATGTAGTGGGTAAAGCCTGGGGGTTATTTGCTTGTGCTAAAGAGGTGTCAGGACTTGGATGGAGAAATGACACCCTCAACTCCATCCATGAGCTCTCCACTCACCATAACAGAAACGCTGAAATTGCTGTAATGTGGTCAGAAAGTAGGGATCAAGCTATGGGATCCAAGCAGCTTTTCTCAGAGAACATCCTTCGAAAACCCACCACAGACCCTGTAGGGATAGATAAATCCCCAGGAGGGATTTGTGAGGCACAGGAACACGCATGGGCAAGGCAGGACTCCATGGGACATAGTCATAGATTCACAGAATATTAGGGGTTGGAAGGGATCTCAAGAGATCATTGAGTCCTGCTGAGGCAGGATCACCCAGGGCAGGCCACACAGGAACACATCCAGGTGGGTTTTGAAAGTCTCCAGAGAAGAAGACTCCACAACCTCTCTGAGCAGCCTGGGCCAGGCTCTGTCACTCTCACAGTGAAGAAGTTCCTCCTCATGTTGAGGTGGAACTTCCTACGTTCAAGTTTACACCCATTATTCCTTGTCCTACCGCTGGACACCACAGAAACGAGACTGGCCCCCTCCTCCTGACACCCACCCTTCAGATATTTATAGACACCCCTGGGGCCACCAAGCCACTCACGAGCTGGGCCTGAGAGCACAATTGCTAACGCAAGGAAGAACCAGGTCACGTCTGTATTTCAACAAGGTATTTTATTGGTCCAGCAACTGCAAAATATACAAATTTCTGAAAGGCATACCCTGTTTTTAAGCTGGCACAGCTTCGTATCAGGCAATTATTCCAGACGTATATACAGAACAGTTAACATAACCACAAATCCAAAACCAAAAAAAACCCCAACCCAACAACAACAACAAAAATCCCAAGTAACTACCCTTCTCTCCAAGCTTTGCAGTATACATTAAATAAATAAAAAGCGCTCCGCTATCAAAAGAAAATAAAAAATAAAAAAATAAATTCAAGTATCACAAAGGAAAACAAAACCTGGAAAAAAAAAAGGGGGGGGAGGGAGGGGGAGAGGGGAAGAAATCATTGGTGTGGTTGGACAAGTCCTCGCTCCTCAACCCCCTTGGCTCTGTTAGCCAAAAAGGGATGGGCAGCAAGTTTCTGGGGCAGCCTGATGGCACAAGGGGCTGGCACCACCTCATCACCAACCTCTCCAGCATGAGAGAACCTCTCTGCTGCTCTGAGACTGGAAAAAATGTCAGGTTCAAATTCCATCTTTTTTTGTAGACCTACCAAGACTTCTGCTATTCCCTAAGGAAGCGAGTTTCGGGTTCTTAAGGGGAAGGGTTTGTTTGTTTGTTTTATATATACATATATATTTATTTATATATATATATATATATATGTACACACACACACACACACGCAAACACATGCCAAAACATCTGCAGAATTACATGTGTACAGGATTGATCACGGGGCAGCCAGACGTCACGTTTGCATTTGCCGGCTTATCTTTTCGTAGCAGGAGGGGAAAGATAAGACTCCCGGGGAAGCGTGCGGAACAAGACAAGCGTCTCGCCTCGCCTTCCCCAAACCTTCGCTTTTCTCAGAGTCAGAGAAACCGAAAGGGCAGATGTCAACCACGCACCCAGGGAGGAGTCTGCCTTTAATGCGGTTATTCAAAAAATAGTAATAAAATTCAAAGAAAATAAAAAGAAGAGGGGGGGAAAAGTGTTCTTGGTTTCATCTGTACAAGAATATAATACACATATGCACAAGCTCACACAGGCAGGGAACTGCTGAGACCATCTCGTCCGGTCGGGTATGGACCGAGCGTGGTCCTGGTCCCCTCCCGCTGTCGGTGCTGCTCCGAGCACACGCTTTGGCTGCATGAGGCTGAAGCGCTAGGCACTGTGGTTCGCCTTTTCCCAAAGGAAAAACAGACCAACCCTCCCCATCCCCCCATAAAAAAAAACAACAAACAAAAAACCACACACGAAAAAGAAATAATCATAAAATTATAGAATATCAGGTTGGATGGGATCTCAAGGATCACCTGGTCTAACCCTGCTTGGGAAAAGCACGGTCATCGTATCTCCCCAAATCTGTCTGTGGGGATGTTGGTTCCTATCCAGGGGGATGGAGAAAGCCATAGGAAGGATGAAATTCAAGTGCTTCCTACCTCCAATCCCCCAGCCCAGCGATGCAGGAGAGCTTGGCTGCCTTCACTCCCCTGCCTCCAGCTCAGCTGTGCAACCAAAAAGCACGAGATGGAGAAGATGCTGCACATAGGAGTGGGGAAAAAAAAACCCCAACCTATAAAACGCAACCCAAAATCCTACCAAAAGAAAAAAAAAATTATTACAAAATATTCAAAATCCACAGAATTTGCTCAAAGTAATAGTGGTTAATTGCCATTTTGAACCCCTGTCTCGCAGCCCAGGACAGGCTGCCAAGAAGGGATCTCGCCTATCAAACCACTGGGAGTTGGCTGATGAAACCTAAGTCAGGACCTCGCCCCATTTTCCCCACACACACCCCCCTCGAATGCTATAACTACTATTTTTTCATGTGTAGTCACAGCTTTCCAGCATGCAAAATAACATTAAAAAAACCCCCCCTCTGCCTGCATTCAGGCTTCCCCTGTGAAGGGGCACAACTTGAAAACAAAAATAAGATACTGATGCTCCTGCCACAAATAAAGTGCAAAAACCAAGCGGTTTCTAAGTATACGCATATACACGCCCACCGATGTGTGGGTGCATATATATGAAATAAAAAAACCCCAGAGAGAACACAGACAAAACTGTCCCTTCTTGTGGCCTTTTGCAGCCGCACAGGGACTCCTGCATCCCGGCCAACCCTCTGGCCACCACCACGAGACCTGTGTGGCTGCAAAACACGTCTAGCTCAGCTTGTCCACCTGCGGAGACGCAGGGATTCAACTCTCCCCCTGCTCCCCAAAATCTCCACTTTCCTCCACAGCAGAGGAAAGAGGAGATGAAGTACCGGCCCAGCACCTCAAGCGGTGCTCAGTCTCCCCCAAATTGACCTATGTCTGAACTCAGAGCATCCCCGGGTGCTCCCCGAGATGAAAGCATCACTCAAGCCACCACCACCACCAGTGTGGCTCTCCCCACAGCACAGGCAGCTCGCCATCGCTTTTCGAAGCGGCTTTATATTCTCTGCAAACCCCTCGAAGGTGTCTTGATTCAAAAGAGAAGGAAAAAAAGAAAAAGACGTCTGGGGTTTGGCGGGTTTGTTGGTGGGGTGGGTTTGTTTTTTGGTTAAACCCGGCAGCTCTCATTGCTGAGGACTTCACGCAACTGCCCTCCTGGTGCTTGCGAGCCTTGGGTGAGCCGGGCTGTGCGTGTGCGACAGGCTGTGGCATGGGTTAAGGACTGCAGCACGGCACGTGGGGTGTTCTTGCGAGTCATTCATCATTATAATAATTATAATAATAATAATAATAAAAAAAAGAAAGCAAAACCCCTTTGCTCCCCTCCCCCCTTCCCCCAATTTCTCTGCTAACCCCGCACCACCTGCGTATATATACAACCCCCGCCCAGAGATGGGTGGGTACCAATCGTCTATACAAAAGGAGCTCAAAACCGCTTACAGAGGAAAATTAAAACTCCTGTGCGCTAGAAGCACTTTACAGCTCGCTACGATCTAACAGGACGCCGGAGAGGAGAGCAAACGCTGCAGCCGAAAAGATCTGGCGGTAGTAACCCCGGGGAGCTCGGCTCCTCTTCTCCTCCGCTCTCCCGCATGTCTCTCCCCCCCACTTCAGCAGAGCAGTTTGCAGATGAACGGGCGTGGGTAGAAACAGCCGAGGGTCCACCTCGCCGCAGACGGAGGAGACCGGTTGATAAGCAAGCTTCGGAAATGGCGATGGGATGGGAAGCTGGCGTCGCCGGTGGCCTCGCGACAGCGCCAACAGAGTCACGACGGCTTCTGCGAGTTGTTCATGTTCTGCAACGAGAAGGGAAGGACCGCGGTTGAGGGCCACGCGTGGGTTCAACCCCAATCCTAGCAGCATCTTCTTGCGTGCATGTCAACAAGGGGATTGGGGGGAGTAACAGAAAGCCACGGCACAGGTCACTACGAAAGCATCCGCCACAGAGGAGAGGACAATGTCCACCCAAGGAGAGAGGTGGGGAGTTGCACTGACTTGCTACCCACCCCCTCCCCTCATGGGTCACCTGGATTTAACTACAAGGTGGGAAATTGGCAGAGATATCCCTAAAAACTCAGCTAAAGCCAAGACAACCCTGCCCCGGTCTGCCTTTCTGAAGCTGCTCTTTGGACCATGCAAGGCAAGGTGACAGGAGACCATCCATGGTGTTCATCCAAGGAGCTCAATTAAAAACCTCTTGCTCCCTTTGGGGGTGGGCCGAGTCCTCCCCTGCCTACCAAGGAGGTCGCTGTTTGCCCATCCTTGGCACTGCCAAGAAGATGTAGCTCCTGCCAGCTGCACCAAGGAGCTGGCATGGGGACCAGTGGGCAGCAGCAGTATGGCAGGAGCACCAACTCCCCTGATGATGATGCCCCATGAGGTTTCATGGGCTCTAGAGCTGCTGGTGACAATGGGAACCCACCAGGTGTGTGGTGAGGACCACAAAACCAGAGACAACCAGCTAAACACAAGCAGGACCAGCCCCCAGGGCAGTGGCTGGAGGAGAGCAGCTGCTAGAGGAGAAACCCAAGGGGAGATAATCACAACAAGGACATT
>WEIS01042459.1:19554-32920 GCA_013389965.1 Todus mexicanus
AGCCACCACCACCACCAGTGTGGCTCTCCCCACAGCACAGGCAGCTCGCCATCGCTTTTCGAAGCGGCTTTATATTCTCTGCAAACCCCTCGAAGGTGTCTTGATTCAAAAGAGAAGGAAAAAAAAGAAAAAGACGTCTGGGGTTTGGCGGGTTTGTTGGTGGGGGGGGTTTGTTTTTTGGTTAAACCCGGCAGCTCTCATTGCTGAGGACTTCACGCAACTGCCCTCCTGGTGCTTGCGAGCCTTGGGTGAGCCGGGCTGTGCGTGTGCGACAGGCTGTGGCATGGGTTAAGGACTGCAGCACGGCACGTGGGGTGTTCTTGCGAGTCATTCATCATTATAATAATTATAATAATAATAATAATAAAAAAAAGAAAGCAAAACCCCTTTGCTCCCCTCCCCCCTTCCCCCAATTTCTCTGCTAACCCCGCACCACCTGCGTATATATACAACCCCCGCCCAGAGATGGGTGGGTACCAATCGTCTATACAAAAGGAGCTCAAAACCGCTTACAGAGGAAAATTAAAACTCCTGTGCGCTAGAAGCACTTTACAGCTCGCTACGATCTAACAGGACGCCGGAGAGGAGAGCAAACGCTGCAGCCGAAAAGATCTGGCGGTAGTAACCCCGGGGAGCTCGGCTCCTCTTCTCCTCCGCTCTCCCGCATGTCTCTCCCCCCCACTTCAGCAGAGCAGTTTGCAGATGAACGGGCGTGGGTAGAAACAGCCGAGGGTCCACCTCGCCGCAGACGGAGGAGACCGGTTGATAAGCAAGCTTCGGAAATGGCGATGGGATGGGAAGCTGGCGTCGCCGGTGGCCTCGCGACAGCGCCAACAGAGTCACGACGGCTTCTGCGAGTTGTTCATGTTCTGCAACGAGAAGGGAAGGACCGCGGTTGAGGGCCACGCGTGGGTTCAACCCCAATCCTAGCAGCATCTTCTTGCGTGCATGTCAACAAGGGGATTGGGGGGAGTAACAGAAAGCCACGGCACAGGTCACTACGAAAGCATCCGCCACAGAGGAGAGGACAATGTCCACCCAAGGAGAGAGGTGGGGAGTTGCGCTGACTTGCTACCCACCCCCCTCCCCTCATGGGTCACCTGGATTTAACTGCAAGGTGGGAAATTGGCAGAGATAACCCTAAAAACTCAGCTAAAGCCAAGACAACCCCCCGCCCCGGTCTGCCTTTCTGAAGCTGCTCTTTGGACCATGCAAGGCAAGGTGACAGGAGACCATCCATGGTGTTCATCCAAGGAGCTCAATTAAAAACCTCTTGCTCCCTTTGGGGGTGGGCCGAGTCCTCCCCTGCCTACCAAGGAGGTCGCTGTTTGCCCATCCTTGGCACTGCCAAGAAGATGTAGCTCCTGCCAGCTGCACCAAGGAGCTGGCATGGGGACCAGTGGGCAGCAGCAGTATGGCAGGAGCACCAACTCCCCTGATGATGCCCCATGAGGTTTCATGGGCTCTAGAGCTGCTGGTGACAATGGGAACCCACCAGGTGTGTGGTGAGGACCACAAAACCAGAGACAACCAGCTAAACACAAGCAGGACCAGCCCCCAGGGCAGTGGCTGGAGGAGAGCAGCTGCTAGAGGAGAAACCCAAGGGGAGATAATCACAACAAGGACATTGCCCAGTTCACAAAACTACACGGAACAGGGTGGGGGGAAAAAAGGACTAGGAAACAGCTGGGAAGGTTTCTCAACTATTTTTTTTTAAGCTTTTTTTTTTTTTCTCTCGCTTTTACTACCTAAACTGCCTCTTACAAGCACCAGGAATCCCAGCCAGGCTAGGAAGCAGAGCGGTCTGAGCTGTTCTGGTATCTAAGGAGACATGAGGAGGGTTAGGAAAAGCTACATGCACCACAGGCATTTACCTTGGAAATATTAGTAAAGAGAAAACTTTGAGAAAGTGACAAACAGGTCTTCTTCAAGCATGAAAAGTGAAGGGGAGAAAAAGGGAGGGGATCAGGTCGTTGTTAAAAAGTGCACTTTGGATCACAAATCAAGCAAAAAAGGAAAAGAAATCATCACACCAGGTAGTCCCACGACCCCAAATCAGTTTGATCCCACAGCCAGGAGGACTCTGAGGTACACAGCCATGTCCTCAGCCTCTCCAGGTATCCCCTGGTCCTCCTGGATGGGGGTCAGGACACCACCAGGGAGGGTTGATGCAATGAAGTGCTGCTGCCAAACAAATCCCACGGTGCAAATCAGGAAGGAGGTACCTTCCACTGCCCCTGACCCCATACAGGTTGTGATGGGACACGGTGAGGGACCAGACACACACGTGTATGAAACAACAGCCTCCATGAGAGGTAACAGCAGTGTGAGTGTGACCAAGCCTTTGGTTTGGGGTGTCTTCATGGCTCCCTCAAAAGCAGCTTTCAGCCCCACACTAGTAGGTGGAGGCAGAGTGTCAGCAGCGGGAGATTTTAAACTTGCTGCTGTCAGCCTACGGCTGGGATGGACGACCATCACTGCCCTCTCCAGCAGACCTCCTGGTCTAGCAAAATCGGATGCAGCCACCTCCTGAACTCAAGATCAGAGAGCATTTTCAGTGTCCCAGCCAGCACTGAGGCATGCGGTGTGTATTATTACAACATGGGTGGGAAAATGGTGGATGGAGCGAGGCACAAAGAAAACGAAAATGCTTTCAAAGCAAACCAAGAAGACCAGGCACTTCATCGGGGGCTCTTGTGCCCATGTGCAGCAAGGGAAGGAGCATAGACATGCAGGCCACGCTGAGCAATGTAACGTCTACATTAGCCCAGGACCATGAGCACGATGATCTTCCCCACCCATCATCAGCCAGCAAAGCCAAGTCTGACCTTCCTAACTTCCCCCTTTCTGCCAAGTGTTTACTCCAAAAGGGGAAGAAACATGAGGTTCACCAGCTGTTACATGCGAGCAAGGCTGAGTTCCGACCTGGCCGTTATATAGTGAATCCCTCCATCTCCATCCCACAACACAAACCAGGACAGGGATGCACATAAACCGATTCAGATTGGTCTAGACAGTAAAAAGACCCGTGAGCACTATCCCAGCCTCAGCTCAGCCACAAAGTCTTCCTGGTCGCTGAGAAGACATTTGAGCACAGCTCAATGACTGCTGCTTCCTTAACTCCATGATGTAGCATGGATGAAGTCTGAACACTACAAATTCATGCAGGAGCCATCCCGTCCCTAATACAAAGGATCTAACAGCAGCACTGAGCAAATAAAGCAAAGCCTTGATTATTCATAATTAGTGCATTAAATGCTCAAGGCATCTTGCTTTCTCCGTAGCGGTAGAGGAGGACAATGTCCTTGCATCTAACTCTGCCCAAGACATTGAGGCAGACTGTTCCCAAAAGCCAGGTTTGCAGAACTTCAGATGCCAGGACCCAGGATCAGCCCACCTCTAGAAAACTGATTCCTGCTTCCACGCAGGTGATAAAACCCTGTTGGGAGCTGAGGTAAGAACCTTCTCAAATATCTCTCTGGTGTTATCACTCATAGACACATCTCAGAGCCCTCAGAAAGGACAGATCACCGGGGTCTATCACCTGCAGTGCTACTGCAGAGGAGAGATCTCCAGGAAAACCCAACAGTATCTCCCACACCATGACCATCTGAGGAGGATACAGGGAATTTAGACATCATCAACAGACAGCAAGCGATAATTCGCTTCATTTCTCAACAGAATTGGGACATTTAGTCAAGCTAGGACACTTAGGGGTTGGACAAAGCAGCATCCACAATCACCTCTTTACTTCTCCTAAGACATTTGCAAAGTCCCCACACACGCAGAGAAATACTAACTCCAAGAAGTCCGCGCCCCGGCAAGGTTTCACATCAACAACAAAACAACCGTTGGGATGGCAAAGAGACATGGAGGAGGAGTGGAAGGGGGAATAAGAGGCAAGAAGGTACTTACAGGCATGCCTTCCCTAGTAAAGGCTGCAGAGAGACAGAGAGAACGGAGAGAGAGGTGTCAGTAACGCTGCGCTAGACCGGGCAGAGGACACCAGACGGCAGCGAGGGTCACTCAAACAGCGAGAGCTTCCAAACCCGAAGCCGGCGAAGGGTTTGTTGCCAAGACTCAACCAGCCCAAGCGGAGCCCCGAAAGCTGAGACAGACTGAGACACCCTTCTCGGCGCTTGCTGGGGTGGGAAGGCTCATGCGAAGCAGCCACCAAGCAGAGGCAGTTGGAGGAGCACGGCACCCTTCCTAACCTGCCCGGGACCTGGCCGAGAGGATATCAGACGACACAGACAATGTGAAGAGGGGTTGAGACAGCGAGATCCAGCTGGTGGGAAGGGCAGCATGGTAAAGGGGCTTCTGTATCTATCTATCTGATGCTTCTCTAGTACCACCCCAGCTCCTTAACGAGCAGAGGGAGGGGAGTTTTGTTCCTGGAGAAGTCTGCAGCAAGCAAGGTCTCTCTTTCTACATCCCTTCATGGGTGGGTGAAAGAGAAGACCACGCATGAGCAGCACAGCGGCTACCCACAGCGTTTCACCCAGGGCTGCAAAAGGCAACCAGGTTCACCCTGTCAAGCGGCTTCTACTCATTTTTGGTTCATTTTGCTTATTGCTCCAGGAAGGAGAAGACTCCTCCAGCCAAAGATGAGTCTCGCAGCTCCTTCTTGAGGGAAGAGCAAGAACATTCCCTTTGCTGCAACATCCCAGGACTACGGCAGAGCCAAACGCATCCAGAGGGAAGGCACGAGCCCTTGGGTCCTGCCCACTCTAGAGATGCAGCTCCTCAGGAGGTTGACACGATAACGTCAGACGGCGAAGGCACTAAATTACTGCAGCCTAGAGCTTTGGGGAGGGGGGTTTACGATGCTCTCAGAACCCACGAGAGGATCGATAGTGACCCTTTGCCGGGTGCTCCCGAAACCAAGCCGAGGTAGGGAGAGACAGCAGCAGCCACGGGAGAAAAGATGCATCTCAGAGACAGCAGCACAGGTTGCGACAAGTACAAGCCGTTCTCCAGCTTCAGGAGCGACAGGAGGACAACAAACAATCAAAACGACAAGAATAACGAAACGAAAACAAAACAAAAGAGTTCAACTAACTTGTCCCGGCAGCTGCGTGGGCACTTCCTGAGGAACACAGCCTGGCAGGGCGGAAGAAACAGCCACATGCTCCTCAAAGCTGTTGATGCGAGGTTTTTTGGTGGGCTCTGGGCTTGCTAGAGGGGTAACGCTATTACGTCTCATGAGCGGGTTAGGTCCCTTCTTTGCTTCCTAAATTAAAGTGAGACAAAGAAAAAAAAAGTAAATAAAAAAAAAATAAAGGGAAGAAGGCGACAGTTATAAAGGGACAAAAAAAAAAAAAAAGAAGCAGGTTGTTTTGTTTTGTTTTTGGTTTTTTTTGCCTTAAAGCAGCCTCTGCTTTCCCCCACAATTGCTGTCAACGTGCAAAGGATGCGTGGAAAGACTCTGGACACCGAAAAAAAAAGCCCTGATGTGAAATGCTCAAGAGCGCAGCGTGATTCCCCAAGAAGGGGAGGAAAGAAAACTAAAGAAAAGCCCTGCACAGACCTTCTCCTCACCTGAGCCTCTGCTCACCAAAACGTCAATATAGATTGCTAAAAAACCACAGGGGTATAATCAAAAGCCACGACTTTGCACAACAGAGAGCTGCCCATCAGTCTCCTCCTCGAAGCTGGTCCCTCCAACCCAGGAGAGGTGTGAAAGCGAGAAGAGGGAAGAAGAGCCAGCCCGAGCTGATGGGGAAGATTCGGGCAGCGGGGGCAGAGCAGCCAGCGAGGGTCGGCACCGCACCAAGCTCCAACTCAAGCGGGGAGGGATGGAGAGGCAGCGCCCGCGCAGCCGAGCAAAGGGACCCAAGCACTTCCTACGCATCTCGTTCCATCCTACCCACCACTCTCCTGCCGTCCCCCGAGAGAGTGGTGAAGGAGGCCATCGAGTGTTCCTATGGTGGAAGGAAGGACCAGCTTCCCCCACTATGGCCATGAGGAAGGAGAGGCGGCTCAGATCATAGAGTGGTTTGGGTTGGAAGAGACCATAAAGATCATCTCGTTCCAACCCCCCTGCCATGGGCAGGGACACCTCCCACTAGACCAGGTTGCTCAAGGCCCCGTCCAACCTGGTCTTGAACACACCCAGATACTGCCTTTGGGAAGCAAAGGAAAGGAGATAAGGGCCAAAAGGGGACGGCTCCAACCACCCAACATCCAGTTGGGCTCCATCACTCCTAAGCGCAAATTGGAAAGGTTCCAGTAGCTGGGTCATGGGACCTGTCAGGGCCCCTGGGGTCCCCCCCTCGGGGGATGCTGAGCTGGTTTCCTTCTGCTCTGGCCTCTGAGCTCCTGCTGGAGCTCACGGCAGATAGACTTGACCTTATAGCAGTTTTCTTCCACATGCCACACAAGGGGTCTCCTCCTCACAGCATCCCCAGCCCAATGATGCCAGCCCCTACCCTACACAATGGCACTCTGGGAGCCCCATGAAGTTGATGGGGACATGCCAGGAAAAAAACAAAACAAAACAAAACAACAAACACAAAGGCAGGAGATACTTGGCATCCAACAGGATGCCCAGGCTCTGCCAACCAGCCAGGAGACCTGGGAGAAGTCACCTTCCCCATCTGTGGCTCCATTCCAAACTCAGGCAAGTGGACAACTGCACAGGCAAAAGTAAAAGACCAGGGAGGAGCTTTCCCTGGGCCAGCTTTAGTCTGGGCAAATGCACTGAGAAGCAGGCACATGCAACAGCCCTTTTCCCTTGGAAAAGCCTCAACTGGCCACATCTTTGCACAGCAAGAACCCATCTGATGCTCCAGTCCTCCAGCAGCACCTCCGAGCATCCAGCTGAGCAATCTCCCCATGCCCACCCCAGGCGTTCTCGCTGCTGGTTGACCATAGGGGGAACAAGGAGACACCAAGGGACAGCTCCAAGGAAAAGCAACACTCACCTCTGGTCGTTCCCTGTGGGTGTTGACAGCTTCGATGTTGAGCGAGATAGATTCCACCCGGCATCCTGCAGGAAGGAGCACAAGGAGACAGAGAGGCCGTCAACAAACCTGATGGGCACAGGATGCTACCAAGTGCTCCACCCCAGAGCCCTGCTCTTCTCCCAGGGGCAGCTTGGATTCAGGAGCAGGGGCAAGTCAAACCCCTTGGCATGTTTAGAAGAAAGGCCCTACTAACCATAGGCCACTGGAGTCAGCTTCAGCACTGTGTGAAGGGGACATTTCAAGTAGGGCATTTCATCTGCAGAGAAAGAAAAGCAGGAGGGTTATCCCACTCCCTCTCCAAAATCCAGCTCAGATATCCTCCTCGGCAGCTAAAGCCATCCCACGCCAAAGAGATGGATACTCCAGGTCCTGCATGGACCTGAACGTATCTCTCATCTCCTCAGAGTTTCACCTATTATCTGTCCACCATCAGCATCAATCCCCTTCCTGGGGACAGGGAGCTCACCTGCACTCTTGTCCAGGAAGTACGCCAGGAGACAGCGCATCACGGCCTGGTGACAGATCACGAGGACATTCTCTTGCCTCTCCAGCTCCATGATGACCGGCTCTAGGCGCTGCACCAGATCTTGGTAGGACTGAGACAGAAGAAGGGAAAGGAGATATGGCATAGAATCAAGGAAACACGCACTTCATAAGAAACAATGGTCCTTGTCTTTGGCCATCTATTAATTTAACACTTGTAATCAAATTAAACCAACTTAATTACTGCTAAAACCAAGCAAAGTCCAACAAATTCTCATCTTCAGGCTAGTCTAGAATATAGCTACTTCTTCTGGTCAGAAGAGAAGGAAGCCATTCACATCTCAGTTACTGCCCTGGAGAGTTTATTAAGGTAAGCAATAACATCATCAGGGGTTGTGAGCACAGTGTCTATCTTATCTTGGGATTTGATTTTCTGCAGGACTTCAAAGTTCTAAAAAGTCTAGAGCAACCTGAAAAATCTCTAGAGTTTTGGAAAATTTCATAAAGAACCATGAAGGAACCCCAGCCACCCATAAATCTTCTCCTGGAGACATGTCATGAAGATGTCTCCAAAGATTTTTCTTAAATGTCCATGGACATGACTTTTAATTGGGGGGATAAAAAGCTCAATTCACGACCTGACATATCACCCAAAACTGATCTCAATTCCCACCTCAGCAGTTTGCCAGGAATGGAGATATCAACATCAACCCTCAGGGAATGATACTGAGAGCAGGGGTAGAAATTACTTCTTCGGAAATAAAAGAAAAGGAAATTGGGGCAGCACTGCCATGCAGGAGGTTGGACCAGAAACCTCCAGAGTCCCTATTCTACTATTTGCTATCAAACCCAGCCAGTGGGACTGTTAATTAATTAAGTGGTTCATTTCCCTTGAGCACAATTTCACAAGAGCTCAATGCAAAAGGTAAATACGAGTCCTGACCTTTCTTCATTCTAGCTTCTTGGAGCACTCTCAGGAGCTGCTCCCCTGCTCTGAATGTAGAGGACAGCATGAAGACAAGAAGGCTGGGCTTAAAGTAAGAGTCACATCTCTGAAGGTCTCTTTGCAGACCTACCTCCCCAGAAGGATAGCGGTAGTAATATTTATCCTGATCGCGTAAAGCAAATTCCTCTGGATGCTGCTCCCTAATTTCTTCATAGGTCATTTCTTCACAGACACCCTGCCAGAACAGGACATCCACGAGTTTACTGGACATGCTTAAAAAGCATCAGCACACCCAACATGCAAAAGCCTTCTCCATAGCAACTGTCTATAATCCTCTGAGTCATCAGCTACGGAGCAGTTCCAAGCAAAAAATCATTTGAATCTGCTCATTTAAGCCAACATCTTGAAGCACCTGCACAAGGCAGAGCCAAGATCAGAAGCCATGCTGTAAGTACTGCAGTAGAAGTTCCATCCTTTCCCACAGAAGGAAAATCTCTGCATAGAAGGTGAGAGATTCAGGCAAAAGTGAAAAGGATGGTGCTACCACCCTGCCTGCCAAGCAGCAACCAGCATGATGCAGATGTTTCTAAGGCAAACAAAGATACTTACAGCATCAATTTCATTGAGAGCCTTCCACTGCTCGTAGGGCAGTTGGAGAGCTTCTGCCGTTTGGATTGTCCTCTTTAGTTGACTGGTCCAGACTTTGAGGTCCTTCAGGTTCTGCTCCTCCACAAACTTGTTCAGTGCCAGTGCAAACTGTGGGACATAAATAAAAAAGAAGTTGGTTCCTGATCCACAGATTCCCAATGGGCCCTCTTCCCAGTAGATGTTGCCTTCTCCAGGACTTCTTTGGCTATCCATAAGCAGAGGCATTAGCTTTCTGCTCTGAGATGAAGAGCAGCCACATGTGTATCGATCCCCAAAAGCCATGAGGGGTATGAAAACAGAACAACAGCAGCAACCCAATGTCATCAAGAAGGAACCTCAGCACCAAAGAAACAGCACCACAACCTGGGCTCTCCTGCAATGCTATGGAAGGTCCCTGGCCACCCTTAACCACAGCTCTGCTTATCTGTCACACAGCTAGAGTGATGTCCTTGGTAACAGTCACCTCAAATGATGCCATTTGGACTTCAAAACAGTCTAGCAAGTCGAAATAGCTATTAACTCACCCTAAAGAACCATGTTTGACCATCTCTTTGAAGAATCAGATAGTGAGCAGCCTAAAAGCGTCCTCAGAGTTGGCTATCCCTACCGAAGGGTGGCAGCAATCCTTCTACATCCCGCCCTGCTTGATGAAGATACTCACACCCTTCTCTCCTAGAGGTTTCTACAGTCCAACTTCTGTTAAGCCCTAAGTACTTGCAAGCCTATATGTAACGCCAACATCTGGAAAGTCTACTTTTGAAGCTATGCCCAAGCCCAGATTTAACCAGCCCTGTATACATAGGTTGGATGAGGCTTTGAGTAGCCTGGTCTAGTGGAAGGTGTCCCTGCACATGGAAAGGCGTTTGGAACTAGATGATCTTAAAAGGTCCCTTACAGCCCAAGCCACTCCATGATTCCATGATTTTATGATCCTTTGAGCAGTCTTGCTATCATCAAACATCCACTTAACCCCTTACATGGCATCCACTACAGCCAAACCACTCCTAGAAGATGTAAGGGAACATTTCCTTCTCCCTCACCTTCTTGCCCCTGTTGGAGAGGCCTGAGTCACCTCCGATCTTCCCCTTGAGGTTGAACTCGCTCTCGCCATGCCGACAGAGATAAATGGTGCGGGGCTGGACGTGGATGTTCATCAGGTAGTAAACGATCCTGCTCTGGATGTGATCCTGAACCCTGTTGACCAGGAACCGCCGGCCAACATCGATGACTTTGATGAGAGAAAGCTCCCTAGGAAAAGCAGAGTGAGGATGAGGGGGGTGCCAGCGGGGAGGGAAGCAGAAAGAAGCATCACCCTTGAAAAAGAGCCTTCTGAGGTATCTCAGTCAACATAATCACCCAGCTAAAAGGATTTCCTGCAGACTATTTTCAAGAGGAAGCCAACAGGTAATGGCAATTCATAGAGCTAAGTAACACCAGTGTAATCGCCATTCCTCCATGCAGCAGTAAAGAGGATTAAATAAGACTAGCAGGGAGCACGTTCTTCCCCAGGACAGGGCTCAGCAGGACAGGGATTATCTGCATGAATGTATTTGTGAGCAGTCGAAAGGCTGGGAGGTGCCTGCACGGTCATGCAGGACAGCAAAGGTCTTCCCAGGACACACAACTAGGAGGAAACCACAGGGCTTGCTCAACCTTGTGGTTTGAGTCTGTTCAAGCAGTCCCTTCCTTTAACTGATACGAGCATCTCAGAAACACTTGAAACAAACTGCTTTTCCAAAATGTTTGTATTTAGACCTGCAGAACCAGCATATCTGAGCCCAGAAGAGCTCAGGAAGGTTTCAGTGTCCAGCTCCCTGCCACAGGACTAGGGAAAACCAGCATTGTCAGGGAAGAAGCCAAATTCACGATGAGGCTTGGCCATGTATTATTCTAGCGCAGTCATACTTGAAGACAAAGTGAAACACGGCTCCATACTTCGTTACACCTCTCCTGGGAGAAGAAAGGCATTCAAGCCAGTTCAGAAGACAGAAATGTTTCATACCGGTCATAGTCATCGGGGTCAAGTGGCTGGTAGCTGGCCTGGTAACAATTAATCCTCTTCATGAAGTCCTCCATGGCATCGGTTGAATTACAATCCCGATAATCAGGGCTGGACAATTTTACTTCCTGCGACGGGAAGAAATAAAAAACAAGAACAAAACCGTGCCATAAGAAGACGATAGGAAGCTTTCCAAGCCAGACCATGCTAATCTCAAATTTCCAAGTCCTGCCAAGATCCGGCTATTGGCTGAGCCATTTTCCAGCCACCTCTTATGAGAAGACAGCAAAGAAGCAACCTAGACACAAAAACTAAGCACAAGGTGAGAAAATCTGGTGTAAACCACTGCGTGACCAGTATAGATGCACATCAGTCCACTCCTGTTCTCCCAAGAGCTGGGGTAGCACCTCACCACCCAAACACAGCGTGAAAATGGAGCTTTTTTTATGGCTAAAGAAAAGCATCAAGTTTAAACAGTTCAAGGTGAGGATGGAGAGCCCATAAGCCTAGGTAAGATGCTTTTCCTGGGCCTTTCAAGAGAATAAAGCTCCAAGGAGATAGAGGTCAACTTGGCCATCCACCATCTGAAACAGGAGGACAACATTCAGCCGCTTTCTGTGCACTAGTTGCTACAAGCTACTGGGCTGAAAGAGGCTAGAAATGGGCAAGGTGAATCCCCAGAGCTTTTGTGGACTAGGTTCTGCCTGAACTGCTCTACTAGACTATTTTTCCTGAAGATCTGGGGTTGAGCAGCAGCATTACATTAATGACTTCGACATGCAATCCTGAAACCAAGACGATAACACAACCAAGTGACACGGGCGGCAGCATCCCAGGCCTGCAGCCACATGGGTCCCAGCACTAAGAGCACCATTCATCTGCAGTACCTCATGGAGCAAAAGCCTATGTTCAGATAGTAGTTCATTTTCTCCCCCTTCAAGCATTAGTTTCCAAAGAAAGGGATTCAATCGTCCAAAAAAAAATCCAGCTTCAGGGTGTTGTAAAGAAAGAAAAAGACCAAAAAAAAGAGAAAATATGGAGCAAACCAAGCATTTTATTCACACCATGGAAAAGGCTGTGTCCAAACTCCTCAAAAGCTGGTCACTGGCCATGGGACACCAGCTCCCAGCAGGAGCAAGTCGTGCTCTAGCCCCCACCCCAGCACCCTTTATGGAGCTCATCCCAGGGGCAGAACAAAACCCTTCTCGCAGACTTTGGGTATCCTGTGACACATTCCCAGACACCACAAAACAGCTCGTGAAGTTCAGATGTACAACCAGAGGTAAGGCTGGAGTAGAGCCCAGTGAAGGAAAGGACATTTTCATCCAAGTTAATCATGCCTGGGTAGACCAGTTAATGTCCACCTGCCCCAGCCAAGCCTAATGCGTAAAGAAGTTCTTCTACTGGTGGGAAACCAAAGATCCAGCAGCTTCCAAAGGAGCCAGGCAGCTGTTTTAGGATGCTCTCCCAGCCAAGACTTCAGCTAGTTGCAAGAAATCTCTTAAGCTGAGCTGCTGGTCTCCTCAAAGTAGACCTCAGTAGATTTTGGGAAGCTGTATGTGGCTGAAGGTACCAAGTCTGACTGTTCTCCGATGGGATTTAAACCCCTAACCACAAACATCACTGCAAACTGGGACTTCGAGGGGGTCACCAAGGTATCCTGAATACACTTCTCTCCTTCATATCAAGTTAGACGTCAGCAGAAATACAGAGAGTGTGGAAGGGAACTGGGGAAAGGCTACAACAACTTTTCATTACTTCCAGTTGCTCCTGGAGACAAAAGCTCCTTTCTCATCCCAGGCCAAGCAAATCATACAAAGATAAAAACCTCCCAATCCTCAATCAAATCTACGAAAATATTCAGATAAGAAACCAGCCAGGTGCAGGTGGGAAATCCTACTCAAGGGAAAACAAAAGCAAGATACTTCCATACTTACCATAACATTGGTGGCAACTACGGTGGGATCATTGCAGACAGATTCAATGAAGAACACCTGTGAAGCAAAGTAAAGCTCAGCTGAAAGGCACCACTAATGGTTTGTAGCATTCAACCAGCTCCTTGCTCAACCCAACCTCCTCCCAGCTTGAGCACAGTTCTCCATCTGCCCCACTCCCAGCCTTTCCTTCTTCAAGGCTCGGTACCAGGAATGAAGGAAGATTTTCACATTCTTAAATCCAGCAGTGAAATCTCCCTCACACAGGAGCATCGTGAGGATAACACATTAGTGGAGAGAAGATACTCCAAGAGTACACTAGCGTGGACTATGCAATACAAGCAGCAGCCTGATGGTACCAACCTTGAACCCATTTTCTTTGGCAAAG
>WEIS01042468.1:1769-14468 GCA_013389965.1 Todus mexicanus
AGACAACACAAGCAAAGATGAAAGGATCCCACCTTCGCAAAATGAATCTTCATTCTTATTTAAAGATGTGTTTTTAAAATGCAATAGGCTTGATATACATCGATATCAAAACAATGGACAATCAAATCTATACTTCATCAAGTAAATAAAACATGACAGGGAACACTTCAGTGGGCAACACACCCTCTGCTTGGCATGTGGTAGACATGAAGAGCATCCTCTGCTCTCCTGGGGCAATGTGGGGTAAGGGCCTCCAGCTGTAGCATTTGCTTCTGAGACCTCAGCACAGAGAAGCTCTTCCCAGAACTTCAGCCCCCAAGCCTCACTTCATTATTGTCATGCTTGGGTCTGTAAGCCTTGAAAAGTACATTCCTGTCTCCTCCTCTGTCTTACATGTACATAAATCATATTTTTACAAGCACAGCAGAAGATCCTGGACTGGGAAGTAAATCACATGGTGAGGAACCACTGAAGAAAACAACATAAAAATTGCCAGTTGGGATACAAACAACCCACCTTCCTTACTCCCTACAGTGTATTCAAGCATATTGAGAAGGTCTTGCCTTAAAATTTATGGTCAAGACCTGAATTTTGACATTCAAGCCTCTGAGTTGAAGCTCAAAACGTTTTTTTAGTATTCCCTTCCAGGGTAAACTGCTGAAACAACTGGGATGGTACTAATCTAAACTATGGAGTGGCAATTCTCTTTGAATTTGATCTCTGGAAAGAATGCAAAAGGATGAGAGAGAATCATCTGCCCCTCACTTTGCTGATGCTCTCACACTTTAAGATAAAGGCCTACCTACAATTTTCCACCACACAATGACACACGTCACGTTTCTGACTTCAATAGCACCAGGTTTTCTGCGCGGTAAAAGCGCTGCCCCTTTCCAGTCTCCATTTACCACCACCACTGTGATCCACATTGCGGGTGCTGGAGGGTCCTGATGCATCTGGAGCACCTGCTCACCTTTCCTATTTTACTGTATTCATAATCTGTGAAATAAATCACCTGCCACCAGCCATCTCCTCAGAGGGCATTCTACTTGATGATAATTATGCAGCTCCATGAGATGTGAACTCACAGTTCTCAAACAAATGGTGGGGCGAAAGAAAGGTCAGCCTGAGGTGTGCTAGTCATTACAAAACTCAAACATAGCTACAGGAAGTTGCTTTTCGGTTGCTAGCAGGACTTACAGGAATTGCTGCTTTTTTCTGGGCACAGAAAGCTGAGGTGAAATGACCTTATTCTAGGCAGTGTTATTATGTTATCCTAAGCAACATTAATGCACGTTTGCCAGCAACAGTGTGCTTTCCCAGCAGGACACAGATCTCTCAGGGCAGAAAGGGTTTTTTGCGAGACAAAAAAACCTGCAAGGTGACAGATGACAGAGTTGCTCATTTAAATCGATGGAGGAGCCTTGTAAAAAAAATATTCTAACACCATCAGGAAAGATACAGAAACACACACAGCTACTTTGATCATACCCCTCCACAACAAAGAAAGAGGAATTTGGTTTTGTTCCTCAGTTCTCAGCTCCAATCCAAACTGCTCACTTCCCCCTGGGCTTCTGTCTCCAGCAGGGCAGAGGGATGCCCAGGAACCAGACCTGGGGCTGCAAGTAACAACAGAAACCATCTTTCTTTTTAATACCACTACTTTTTTTTTTTTTTAATGGTGTTGTAATTTTGGCTGAAATGGTAAATTGGCCGCATTCACTTCCTTATTCTGTAAAATTATCTTTCATGTGAAAATTGCAAGGTGCCCTAATCTATTAATGTCAGTGAGCTAGATTACTGATCTATCAGAAATACATCAAAGGTGTGTTACTAATCCACTTTTTAAAAAGTTACAAATGAACTGCTTTATTTTCCGCAGCAAGCTCATACCTGCTGTAGAGGAAGTTAGCACATGATTTAAAATATTTTATCAACATGAAATTCCCTTGAGAGTAACAAAAAGATCCAACTCCAAAATACTTTTTGTAGAACAACTGGCAATTTACTCAAGTTAATGTCTTTAATTCATGCCAAATACCATGCCATAAGCAAAAAGATGTGACTTTAGATTTGAGAGTTTCATCTTCTCTCCTTCTAGTACAAAATCCTAAGTGTACAGGGGAAACAATAACTTTTTTTGTCCAGCAGAAGGAACATCTAAGTTTCTTTGAAAAAAAAAATTATTTGGCTTCAGAGTCTTCCCTATTTCTTGATTCTCACTGTCTCAACCAAAAATCACAGAAACATCAGAATCTGCCATGGATGTATGGCAATTTTTAGTATCCCTAACCATATAAAGCAAGGAATCACAACTGAAATACATACACGCTTTGCAAATATTTTTCCACTAATCATCCATTAATCTACAGGAAGCCATAAAACTAGCCTTTTTTCTTACAACCAAAATGAGAAATACATGTTGTCTTTCCATGCCCTGCCCTTGTTGGATACTGCAACTCCTGTGAAACCAGGAGACCCTGCTTACAGCCCAGCCATGGTGCATGCTCCTTAAGTCTGAAGGTTTCAGATGTGAAGTTGAGGTGTGTCATGAAGGCTACAGAGGAAGCACCAACCTAAATAAATACCTTTCAAGTTTCCATAAAAGGCAATGAAATAAAATAATGTGGAAAACCAGTGAGTGAGCCCAGTCTATGGTGACCTCTCTTGTTTACAAGGCTGTTCTTCATATGCTGCTACAGTCAGTGGCACAGTCTCGTCCTCACTGTTGCCAGCCAAGGAAAATTCTTCTGCTCTGCTGAGATTCCCCCAAGAATTCTCTTGTGGCTTACAAAATGTTTTTTCACATACTCGCTTGGTGTTTCTGAAGAGGTCGAACTGACCGTTACATCTTGAGGACAACATTGCATCATATCAACTGAATATGACCACACTGAAAAAAAGAAAAGCACCCCTGATCCCAGCTAGGCAGCTCTGAGTGGTTGCAGAGTGATGGGGAAGAAAATGTAAACATGATGGCTCAGAAAAGGGCTCATGAGTATAAATACAAAATGAAAGAAGGAAAAGTACAATTCCCTACTTTGTAAGGCTGTAGAAAGACACAGAAAAGTCAAGTCATAGTTGGCAGAAAAGTTTTCAAATATAAATGTAACGACTTGTTAAATCTTATTTAGCAATAATAAATAAAATAAATAAATCTTATTTACTTAAATATTTTGATGGAAAATAAACTATAATGCAACACATTTTTAACCGTAGTTAGAAAATTTTTTATTTCCAGTGCTATTTAATTACTCTATTAAATCTCAACCAAGTATTTGCAAAACTAAAGCCACACAGCAGCAAAGATGACCTGTATCCTTCAAATTGTGAAGGTACATGGTAGTTGTTCATGCATCTATGCTAACAGCACTGGCAGTAGATTGCTGTGGATTAGGCTGGTGCTGGGCATCACTTCCCAAACCTGCACTGCCAATACAGCCGAAACCACGTTTCCCATGTGGTATTGAGCCCTTCCAAGGAGGGCTGCCAGGTTGGGTCAATTGTGCCCAACTGGGTGGGATGATGGTTCTTTAGAGGCAACAGTAAAGCTGGACAAGTCTATTGGGACACCAGTGGTAGGCTGCAGAGTGAGCAAGGGGCACTTTGGGGAGAAGCTCCATGAGACGGTAGAGCTGATCTAGCTAACCGAAACATGGGTTTCTGTCCCCAGACAACCCCCTGCACCAGCTGTGATTGCCCCTTCACTCCCGCACAGGTTCTGCCAACTCAAAAAGCAACAGAAACCCATTTCTTCTCTCCCATTGCCTCACTCAGAAGAGTGAACGATGTCGGGCTTGCTCATGGAAATGCTGCAATGCCACTGGAGCACCACTACACTCCAGCTGCACAGGGCATGTCCCCCTCAGAGTGACGTGGGCCACATTTAATGACTGCAGTTGCCATATTCATTTCTTTTAGTCATCTTGGCAATGTGGTCATTGCAATGACTGGGAAACAGCCACCAGAGCACGTGGCCGTTTCACCCTGGCACTGACTGTCCCTCTATGTCCAAATGCTGCCACTGCCACTAGAGCCACCCACGCTCACAGAATCTTTTTCTGCGGCACTGTGACATCCCTGGATGCCAAGGACTTCTCTCTTTTTAGCTACCTGGCAGATCTTATGTAGTTACCAACATGACAACAGAGGTAGACCTTGTGTTTCATCCCAAAGAGAATCTCAACTGTTGCAAAAGAGAGGACTATGAGTATGAGAGACATGCAGCAAGGCTAATCCTCTGGTGTGTCCATGCAACAGATTTAGGTCTGTCCTGTGAAGACAGATGCTACAGTAGATGGGAGGCCAGTGACAGGATTGTGGGGACTAGAGCAAGAAACAGGGAACTGCCGGGGGCACCAAACAGCTTGGTCTGTGCTCCCAAAGATGACCTCTGCCAGCTGGCTTTAACCATTACTTTCTGGCTTAAAGGTCAAGAGGTATGTCGCTTTACCTGCAACAAACAGTACATTTGGAAGCTGAGCTAAGGTTTGTGGTTTAGAACTAGTCTTCAGTCACAGATAATACTCCTTTCAACTCTTTCTCTCTCGGTGCATCTGTTTTTGAAGAGATACACTTCTGAATGCATCTGTACAGCTCTCGAAAGGCCACACAGACATTTTACACTTTTTTGTGCATTCAAGTTCCCTTCCTTCACATTTTTCAGGAGTTGAAATACACTTTAAAACAAACCAAAAAATAAATCCTTGATCTCTTTAATTCTCAGAAAACCCGAATTGCAATTTCATTAAAAAACTGCTTGCTGCCCTCAGCTAAATCATGTATTTGATATATGGCAGCAGCAAAAGCAACTGGAAAATGAAGAGAAAAGACCTCTTTCTCATTACTCGTACTTTTGTAAGGCCCAGTGCACTGCTAGAGAAGGAGATGGTGCCACAGCCAGTGCCTAAGATGAGAAGAATATCCCTTTAGAAAATTTCACTGACTCCCAGCAGCAGCACTTTGGATGAATAAAAGCACCCTGCAGAGCGAGCTCATTTGATTCAAGCTGCTGTCTTCCAGTCATTTTATTTAAAGGTTAGCTCAAAAAGGAAGCTGTCCTGCAAAACAAAGCAATGTAATCTTATAAATATGTTGGGATGTTGTCCCACCAAATAATTTTTCACTTATTATTATCTGGAGACAGACTCTCTTCCCTTCTCTGCTTTTTCAACTTTTCAGATGCTTCCTACAGCTACCACTTCTGTCAGCAAATCGTCAACCACTCACTTTGACATGTGGAGGTGTTTACCTATGACCTACAGTAATGTCCCTGTCTTATAGATAATTGTCTTTCCTACAGGCAAACAGCAGTCCTGAGGACCTATGACAGCATGCTGTCGGTAGCCAGGGACTACAAAGGCCAACCTGACACTTTGCAGAAAGGCCCCAGAGACTCCCCAGGAAACAATGAGGACAACTGGTAGGACTGGACCCAGCTATGTTTCCCTGACTATTCGCTGGGCTATTTTTGAAAGGACTCTAATGAAAAGTTACCACATACACAGTTGTTCCGGGGAAACAACACACAGCTATGGATGGAGGCCATGTTCAAGTGCCCACACTGCAGCACTTCTCCGTATCAGCTGTCTCGCTAGGCTACTGAAAGCCAAAAGGCTCCAAAGACGTTTTGTTCTCTCCCTGAGAGTGAGCTACCTCTCTAGCATTACCAGTCTGGGGAGTAAGTCACACCAATATGTTGGCTTGAAGCTAGTCAACCATGTATACAAGAAAAAAAAAATAATCAAAAAAGTGGGGAATATAAAGGTCTCTTTCTTTAAAAAATAACGTGCTTTAGAAACTTGAAAAAAACCAACCCTAGTTCTCTGATGTTTAATGCAAATAAAATGAAAGTAAAACAAGCATTTTTGTTCATTCTGTAACATGGCAGGACTGCTACGCTTTTCTCTTCTGAGCCTCCAGCTCAGAGACTCAGTGCACGGATAAGACAAGCCAGAGAGCTCTCCTTCCCGCCAGACAGCCCTCCTTCTCTCCAGGCAGGTGAAAGTCCTCCAGCCATCTTAAGGAAGGGTGGAGGGAGCCACCTGCAAGTGCTTAGTTGGCTTAAGAAAATGTTTCTGATACTTGTGACAAAACCTTGGAAAGCCTGCAAATAGTTTGAGGTTTTTTTCAGCTTCATCTCCAGCGTTCATCCACTACATGGAATATTTAGATAAAAAATGAACTCACCTCCGTACCCAAAAGAGCATCCAAACTTCAAGGTTTCAGCAGATCTGCCTGCTGTTATTTGTGTGTAGCATGCCTGCTGTTCTCACAGACATAAATGGCTTTAATTTAGGCAATATGTACAGCCACCTCCTCACTTCTCCATTTCTTTGGGGTGTGTGAAGTACACCACCATGCTGCACCACTGAGCAGCAGCAATGCCCTAACACCCCATAGCTTTCTGCCACGCCTTCTTTACCTGTGGTTACAAGGACAGTTTACAGACATACTAAGTGTAACTATTTCAAATGCTTCAGGGTAGCACATCAATGCTGCATTTGAGAGAGGAGATGAGAAGCTTACATAACGCTTGGCAGCTCTTGATGACTTGATCTCAATCCTAAATATCAGCAGCAATAGTATAGTAAGGAATATATACATCTTCCATTCCTCTCCTCAAAGCTTTGATACTCTTCCTGAGTAATTGCATTAGTAGGCAAGACATTCATACCTGCAAGTTAATGAAATCTTCATTTTTTTTCATGGTATGAGATATTTTTTCTTTAATTAAGAAAGCCTGTACTGTAAGAGTATAATCATTCAACAGAAAATTATGTTACCAAAAAATGGAGAAAAATATAAAAGCACTTTCAAATGTTAGGATACGAAGGCTGGTTCAGTTAAGTCTTGTTTTAATTGTGCTCTAATGAGGAAACTTGACTTTTTAAAGCTAGCCTAGGGCTTTATTAGATTCAGTTTGTGCTGTCTTTACATCAGCATAGATTTCCTTGACTTTATTGTTATATTTTTTTTAGAGGGTAATTCTGGGTTTTCTTTGAATTGACTTTCCTCTTTTTATTCTGGCAAAATATGTGTTTTTCATTTTTCCCCCCAGACCACATAAACAAATAGGCTGCCAAGTTGAATTCCCACTTTTTTTTTTTAATTATTTTTTTTGACAGACTCTTTTGGCTGGGCTAATTTGCCTGGCTTTTCTGCCAACAATGTATTCAGCTCTTCTTCCTGGCATCTTAGCAAGTGATGCAGCAGATAAAGCGTCTTCTGCTAAGCATCTACATTTTCATCTAGTGCAGGCATAAGTTACTCATTCATATACAGAATTTTGCTGGCATTAACACAGCAGAGGTGATGAACACAATGCTACCATGTGGATGTGACAAACATTAAATGCATTTGCAGATCCTAATTTTTCGAACTTCACAACATTGAGAAAATACGTAGGTGCGTATATTTCTCTCTTCTCTTATCAGAAATCATATCAATAATTTCTCAAAGACCAGTTTTACCAATTAGAATGTAATCACGTGATATAGGGGTAAGTAGGCACATTCTCATACCTTTCGCTTCCATCGCTTTTGCCTCAAACCATCTCTGTATGGGAAATATATGAAAAAAATAGGAAGAAATATTGCCAAAAAACCAGAAGAGTGCCTGCCAGCTGGAAGAAGTGTATAAGGATTAAATAACCATCCTGTTACGGAGGGCACAGTTCCAAGGAAGACGAAAAACACAGACCATTATACTGCAATCAAGAATGAATCCCAGTGGCAACTAACAGCAGGGAGACGGTACATCTCTTAATTCTGTTTACTAACACCTCTTCATAACAGAATCTGGAAAATTAAGTCTTCTTGGATGATGACCCTTAATAAAGTCAATTAAGGATGGCATATATTCAACTCTGCAAATGCTGAGCAGTAAATACCCTTCCCCCCCGACCCCCCTCAAGGATTTCTCAGCCCTCCCTAATGCAGTGCTGCTGGACCTTGGCCAGCAGATGCCTGGGAGAAAAGCAGCAAGTCAACAGATACATCCAGCAATTTACACTTACAAAAAGTAATTCCGGAGCTCAGATAAAGTTATTCTCTGACAGATGAAAGCCTCAGCCTGGAGCTGACTACAAGGCTGAAGTCATCAGGCTGGAAGTGGATAGATATGAAGCTGGTGGGTGAGGGTCCTCTGGGCAGGGTGGTCTCACCATGGTGCAGCGCAACCCTGACTGCTGCGTGTCCCAGCGAGAAAGGCTGCTACAGGAGACATAGGGCATCGAGAAGCATTTCAGTTCATCTTTTGCTAAGGGAGAAACAAGTTTATCTAAACCAGGGCTGCCATTTGTCCAATCTGTTCATAAAAATGTTCCTACCCACTCTAATTCATATCAGTGCTTTACTGCTCCTACTGTGAAAAAATCTTTACTAGTATCTGGAACAAAAGCAGCTTGAATGTAATTTAAGGAGACTCCTTTCTGTCTTAAGCTTGATGAACACATGGAATAACTGTAGGACATCTGCTTCATAGCACATTTTTATTCACCTGAAGATTTACATTTCCCTACAGTATTTCCTTTTTAAGACCATCTTCTGGACTCTCTTCAGTTTCTTAGAAGTCCTAAACCAGAACACTTTTTAACTTAGGCTTTTCAGCTCCAAGTAAAGCAGAAAAGACCTTGCTGGTGCCTTATGTAAGTTCCCATCTGAACAGAAGAGTGCCATGGAGGGAATTAAGGAATAATTTCATGTTTCTGGCTCCTGGAAGCCATCATCTTCTGTTTGACTTGAAATGTTGGATCCAAGAAACCATTTGTGTTACACTTTTTAAAAAAATCAAATTGGAGAAGATGCAGAGGAAATCATCACATAACACCGCTCATCATCACCGCTCTAATACACCACTCTCTTAATGTTAAAAGCTTCACTGTCCAGCCAAGCACATTATAATACTAAGACTCAGAGTATTGTGGATTTAGAGCAAGTCCTGCTCGCAGCAGGGGCATGAGCAGTGGTAAGCTTGACAGACTGCTCAGAATGAAAAATCACGTTACAAAAAATACCACAGGAGATCTGGGATGCCTTCACATACAGAAAAGGGCCCTTCAGAGAAAGCATAAGTCAGAAAAGAACAAGTCTCAGACTGAAGTGACAGTCAAAGATGTTTTAGAAAAAATGGATAAAATGAACAGAAGATTGTCAGAGTCAGCTAGTATTAGACGACACTACAATGAAGAACACAACCACCAAGGGGAAGAATCAAAGTCATCAGAGAAAACTCTGTCTCTCCAACACCCAACAGGTCTTTGATTCAGTCACTAAAGATGTGATAAATGCAATCCCGTGTTCCTAAATTTTCAATGGAAAAAAAGAAACATAGAGGAGAGGCTGATAAAGGATAGGAAGCTAAGGTCAGGAATACAATGGCTAGTTTTCTTAATGAAATGAAATACTGAGTAGGGTTGCATAGCATCTATGTTGAGACATCTCTTTTGCATAGCAAAGATGGGGTACCAGTGAAGTAGCACGCATTTCAGGGAATATTAATGACAGCAAGTAATAAATCTGACCTCAAGGAGTTATAGAAGGACCCTATAATGCTAATTAGGCAATAAAATGCTGTAAGAAATTCACTGCTGGTAATGCATGGGTCCTTACAACAGGATACTCTGGATGACAAAGGTGTAACTGACTTAAAAAACCCCTAACCACCGCCAACAAGAGTAATGAAAAAAAAAGATAAAAAAGGATATATTCATAGAAGAAGGATCTGTCAAGGGCTATGAAACACAGATATGCAAGCAATGTCTGGGTCAGGAAATCAGTAAGCTGAAGAACATCAGAAGCAGGGAGAAGAGTGGAGGAGAAACAACCCTTTAGCTTGTCCTCGGCTTGTCCTGCCGTCCCTGGCTGGGCTGGATGGTGCTCATGTCTCAAGAAGGGCTTAATGCAGAAAGTTCACATCTTTACATATGACACAGAGTCACTTGCACAGATATAATGGGATTTAAATGTTTCAAAGGATTGCCTTGTTGCTAGAATACAGGAAAGCCTATTTAAATAATGAGGCATTTTTGTAGTTCACATTTTTCTCAGGTTTTCTTTCTGAGGTCAAATGTTCTCATTCCTTTAAAGCTTGACTGCATACACAGAAATTACACTTAGTAGATTTTAGCCAAAACCTCAAAAACACATATACTAACAGAAGTACATTTAAGCTATATGAATGCCACAACACACTGAATCTGGTATTATACTGGTTTTAGCTGAGGTCCGCAAAAAGTAGTTTTAAAAATATAGAAGTTTAAAAGAAGCTTATTAAAACAAATGTCAGAGTTCTGAATGTTAAAGATGTCATCAGAGATAAGCAACCTATGAGCCAAAAGAAATTTAATTTCATTGGCAATAAGCATTAAATATTATTGCTGTCATACATCCTATCAAGACAGAGGCAAAACAAAAAAGCAAGGTTATTCCATTTGCATGTATTTTTACAGAACTTCGCACGACAATAATTAGGGAGGAAAATGCTTACTTTCTACAATAGAAATCTTCAAAATAAATAAGCATGTACATGGAGAAGGGAAGATATAACACAATAAATCTAAAAAACCCACCACATGGCAGGCTTCAGCAATTCAGTAAAGCAGTATTTCTTTAGTTATTAGGCTTCTCTCAGCTACAGATGTAGAAAAATTTTCACTAAAGAAAATTAACTCTGGCTGATGCTTCTTAAAAGTTTTATTTCAATATACTGCTCAGTTACAGTTTAGACTATCTGCTCTTGTGAATTCCAGTGATACAATTCCCTTTCACCGAGGGAATTTTGTGATATGCGATACCCTTTCACTGTATCCAACAGCTCGTCATGTGCACCTGAAATAATTCAGCCACATCAAGTACAGTGTCGAGAGAAAAAGAAACCTGCTGCTGACCTCTCCATTAAAAAAAAAGAAAAAAAAAATATACGTTGAACATGAACCAGTGTATTATAAATTTCTTCAATTTTGCCCATTTTTTAAAGTTAGATGATAAATCTTAAAAGCACAGCACTGACTTTTAAGAAAAAAATAACCAGCTTCCTCATAGCACCAAGGGCTAAATGTCTTTTACGTCCCCACATTTGTGGTAGCACTTTACTCTTAAATGGAGAGAGAAAAGAGCCAGAAGTGCAAATGTGTGCTATAATTCTGCTTTCATATCAACCTTCTATCCACGTTGACTGACTTTGAATCCCTCCCTTCATCTCTCAGGGCTGAAATGCGAAAGGAGCTGCAGAACAGAGAAGAAAACAAGACTGCTTCTGCATGTAACTGCCCTGCTGCTGCAACTGGGGATGGTGTCTGCTGTACTCCCCCTGTCTAAGTTCCTTGGTTGCGATCTTACTCCTTTTGAACAGCTTTAATGCTTTTCTGGAAAATTACTAATACTTTGCATCATTCATAGCACTGCCATTCTGAACAGCAGCCACAAAATGGAACAAACACATTGTTTCCACTTTAAGAAGACTACCACCGTATTGACAACTCCAAGTATTAACAAACTCCTAAAACCACAAGTTTCAGAAGCATAATTACTGTTCCTATTTGCCTCTTCTTCTTTTTTTTTTTTTTAAATTTTTTAATTTACTTTTTGAACCTTGAGTCATCTGCTGAAGTTCTTTTCTACAACTATGAAATGCAAACCATGCCTCCCTCCCCACATGGAAATCTAGAATCTCTCAATTCCCTCATCCCAGGTGCTCTGGTTTAAAAAGCACAGCAAGTAACAAGATCAATTATAAAATCATGTAGGTTAATAACTCTGCGAGAAGGAGGGGAAAAGAGTAAAGTTGGCTTTTTTCCTTCCTGTTTATCAAAGACATCATCTCCCTGGATTACATTCTGAGAAAATGTTTTATTTTATGCCTTCAACTAGTGATGAGAACTTTAGCTGTTTTTGTTTTGTTGTGTTTTTTTTTTCCTTTTAAAGAGAACAGAAAACTAATTTCTGAAAAAAAAATATTAAAATCTCCCTTAGCAATCCATATTCACCACGGAAAGTTTCCTATTTGCCACCGGTTAGTGGATTTTTCCTCAAGGAAAAGGAAATTACTCTTGACAAGCCCAGATATGAATAGTGACTGACTTGGCTTGGATCAGAGTTCATTGGAAAAAGTTGTGTTCAAGGTAAACTGACTAGATTGTGTTTCAGTCAGTCACTGAGCTGTAGGCAGCTTTTTTGAAACAACGGCAGTCCGTTGAACAACAAAATCAGTGAAACAACCTTTGCTGGTTTTTTTTGTTTTGTTTTTCATTTTCTGTAAAGCAACTATAGTTACAAAGGACACAGGAGCTTTGAAAAATACTAGTCAACAAGATAAAAAAACCCCTTAGAATAAAAATCAGGAAAAGCAAATGCTGCTTTTGCTTCAAATGAGAATTTCCCCACTTTGCTCATAGGCAGTGTAAAATCTCAACTGACACAGAAGGTCTACTGCTTATTCTGAAAGATGGAATTACCTTTGCATTCAAGATAGGCCCCTATCAACCCCAGGAAGCTCAAGACCATGCAACATCATCAGTCAACTGGTGAGGGACACGTGTATTTTTAAATCGGGTTATTTGACATTAAACAGTCATCTTAAGGAAGAAAAAACCCACAAATTGCATTTGAAACAGCTAACGTTTGTTTCTTGTTTTCTTTCATTTCTTTCTTTAAATAAGGTGGAATTATAGGAAAGATAGAAAAAAAATAATAAAAAAATAGT
>WEIS01042470.1:0-27283 GCA_013389965.1 Todus mexicanus
GGAGGAGGCGCAGGGGGGACCTTGTGGCTGTCACAGAGCCCGACAGGAGGGTGGAGCCAGGGCGGGTCGGGCTCTGCTGCCAAGGAACAAGCGCCCGGGCAAGAGGAACCGACCTCAAGCTGCCCCAGCCAGGGGAGGTTCAGGTTGGAGCTGAGGAACAATTTCTTGGGCACTGTCAAGGGTTGCCCAGGCCTGGCCCAGGCTGCCCAGGGCAGGGGTGGAGTCCCCCTGATACCTGGAGGGGTTTCCAAGGCGTGGAGATGTGGTGCTGAGGGACACGGGGCAGTGGTGCCCTGGCAGGGCTAGGGAATGGGGGGACTCCGGGATTGGAAAGGTCTCTTCCAACCCAAACGATTCTAGGATTCTATGAAATAGGGCTTAATACTAAAAATGTGAAAGCTTGAGCCCTGCTCAGAGCTCAGAGCTGCCTCCTCCGAGGTGGTGCCTCATTGTCAGGAGAGATGCAGGGTGCAGGCAGGCAGACGCTCGCTCTCGTCCTCCCGCCCGGGCGGCCTCCTGCTGCCCCAGCCTCTGTGCTGGGCGGTTTTCCTGCCCCCTGAGGCTTCGAGAGGCTTCTGTTAAATAACTGCAATTTGAGAACGGCGTGTGCAGTGTTTGTGCAACTGAAAAACTTCTCCCTTCGTGAAGCACAGTATGAAATCCAGCTTAAACCTGATAAAATCATATGTAAAGAGGTAACGATCCCTAAACACTTGCCAGCCAATTTCCAGCCTTGTGGGTGGGCCAGGAGCTCCAGGGGCACCCTGAGCGGCTCTTTGCTGAGGAAGATGGAGGCTGGTGGCAAAGAAGGTGCTGCTGTCCTGTGGTCCCTGCAGCGCCTGAAGCCAGGAGTCGCTGGGGGCCGCGGGGCTGAAGCGATACCTCGCTGTATCGTCCGGGGAGGCCCTGGTTCCGACAGCACATCGTGTTTGCTTTGCACACAGGCACAGCTGCCCGTGTTAATGGTCACCATGTACCGGTCACGCTTACGGGACTTTGTGTGCGTGTGGCAGAGCCCCAGCCGTGTTCCTGGGGCGCTGTCGCCATGCCACGCACAGCGCAGCGCGCGAGGTGGTGCCCGTACCCAAAACACTGGGAATGCTTCGAGTGGAAGACAACCAGAAAGAAACCCATCTGTCAGTGCCGGGGAACTGAAATCTCGGGGTGGTTCGTAGCTCCAGCGTGGCTTTATGCGCTCAGACTCCCAGGCTGGGTCACAATTGTGTCTCGGGCCCGGTGATCACAGGAACCCGTCAGGGTTAGAGAGGGCAGGAGCTGCCAGGGCTGAGCTGTGCGTGTTGCACACTTGGTGCTCGCTGTGCTCTGCGGCTCCAGTAATGACAGCAGGATTAAAGAGCAAATAATGCGCAGCAAGGGTAGAGTGGCTTTGTTATAGAAATAGGCATCTGAAAGCTTGGCCTTTGGCGAGCAGTGTAAATTTATGCTATTGGTTTTAAAGGTTCTTCCGTTTGATTCAGTACTTTTTGTGGTTTGCTTTTTGTGTAGCTGTTCGGAGGAGCTCGGACCTGCTTTCTGGTTCAGGGTGGCACGTTCTTTAGTTTTCTTGCATTTATTTAAGGCATTGCAAGGGCCACGGGGGTCAACAGCCAAAACAGGAGCCACGCCAGATAAATTCGACCTGATCTGCTTTGAAAGAGGGGAATCAGCGGGGGCTGTAGCGAGTGCTGGAGGCTGGACTCGTTAAACCTGCATTTACCACAAGGTATTTAAAAGAGATCCCAACCCCGCCAGGGAGCTCCCATCGCACCCGGGCTCGGGCCGAGCGCCCCGGACAGGAGGAGCTTCAGCGGCTCGGCCCGAGCGGGGGCTCCGGGGCTGAGCCGGCCCCGCAGCGCTCCCGGTGNGGCCCGGTGGGCGCAGGGAGGGAGCCCCGGGGGTCCCGCCGGGTTCCGCCGCCCCTCGCAGCGGCGCTGCCCGTGTCCGGGGGTGCGGGGACCCGGCTGCTGCCCCGGGACCCACACAGTCTGCGGTAGCCCTTGGCGTGTAGCAGTGCCCTGCATTTCCCGTAAAGTCATCGGTGAAAGTAAGACAGAGAAACTTTTGGAAGCTAGCACTGTGTAGGTGGGTAGGGGAACTAGGTAGGCACAGTGGAAGATCTGTGCTCTGACCCTTCGTAGCTTCTTAAGTGTGGGGAGGGGGCTTGTTTTCTTTCTGAAAAACCCCCAAACGTTGTATAGATGTTGGTATCCAAATACAAATGACTGGCTACATGCCCCATGTATCGACTTACAGTGTTTTGATCATTCTGTTTCCAGAGCAGAGATAGATAGCAGTGTGCACCAGGTGTACACTTGGGTGGTTGGTATCCAAAAGAGACTACGGTAAATTCAAGGTTGAAAGACAAAGTGCGTAAGTCACTGCCCTATAAAACCTCGTCAGAAAGAAGCAGGTTGGTTGCAAGGTGTTGTGTGGAGCGATAAAAGCACAGGGCATAGTGAAACTGGGGCAAAGCAGGTGGAATGCTGAGCAGATTATTTGTACGGAGGTAATAATTTCAAACGGCGTACTTTGAAATGGGTGCTGTCTCCTGCGTGTGTGCTCAGGTGGAAAACTTCAGTCTTCAAAATGTCAGTTCTGAAGGGCAGGGTGCTCTTTGTAAATTCTCAGGATCAGGCCAGCTGGCATTTACTGTTTCCATTATGATGAAGCTTAGCAGAGGAAAGTTTCAGGTTATATTCTTCGACGGCTTGTTCATTGTTACCTGGAAATGCTGGGGTAAGAGCTGGGGTTATAGTTCAGGTTAAGCAAAGCTGCAGGCTTTGTTTTTTGCCTGGGATATAATAGCTCCACTCCCCTTCTTTAAAATGAAACCCATTTAGTAGTGAAGCGGTGTGACATACCTGGTCTTGTTACCTCATTAGGAAACCAGAAAAAATTGCATGCAGGCTGTCAACAAAAGTTACTTTAAAATCTTTATTGTAGAGCACTAATGTCTGACGGGTTTGGGGGTCAGATTTTGCAAGTGAAGCCCTGATTTGCAACTCATGAAGTTTTAAAAGTACTACTCAATACGAATACTGATGTTTAAGTATTTTTAAATACTAACGGTATTTTTCAAATCAACAGATTATTAATTAATTCTGTATGATTTTACTTGCATAGTCACAAAACCCTAAACTCGGGCACTGGTAGAACCCAGCCTCTTTTTTCTTCAGCTTTCTCTCTCCCTTCGGTGTCCCTGCCCTGCCAGTTTACCTCAGATCAGTGTCTGATCTCAGGTTCCCCGTTTCTCTGGTTCTCTCCTCAGCTCTTACCCTGGTGGTTTTGCTCTGCCAGTTGTGGTCCTCACTGGGACTGCCAAGTTGGAAGCTATTCTGTACTTCAATTCCTTTTCAGTGCTAATTTTAATTTCTGTGAACATAGTCCCAGTCATCTCACCTGTGATTAACCCATTTAGGTGGCAAGGCTTATCTAGAACTATTAATGTAAATAAACTAATAAATTCCCTGTACGGACTGCTGCGCAGTTCTTGGGACTGAGGTAACGTGAAAAGGATGAGATTGTGTTTTCTATAGATTTCCTTCTTTCGGCACACTGGTGATGATCTGCTGTTCTGTATTTTCTTTGATAAATGTACTCTTTGTTACTGTAGATCCCAACTTCCATATTGTTTTCCTGCAGTTTATGTTATCTGTTCATACGAGGGCTTCCTTTCCCGTGTTTTCTTTATAAGATGAAATGCTGTCTTGTTATTTAGGTGACACAGTGTATAGCTCCTGGATGTGTGGGAACACCTTGTAACAGGGTGACACCTCAGAGCAGGAAAAAACACAGCAGAGCTGTCGGTAAATAAGCTGTCACCATAAATACTATGCAGTAACAACTTATAACTGGTTAGATATAGCTAGTTAGATATATCTAACTTACATAGTTTGAAAAAAAAAAAATTGGTTTTGTGAGCCGTGGACGTTCCAAACTGTGCCTGTTTCACGTTCATCATGGAGTCAGTGCTACTCAGAAATAACAACCTCTCTGGGATTAAGGTGGTATTTCGGACCCAGGTCTGTTCCCTCTGCAGCCTGCGGGACTGGTTCCAGGCGCTGTTGCAGGGTGCGCGGGCAGCACACGCGGGCTGGGCTGCACCTGACTGGCTGGGAAAGCCCCAGCGCTGGCCAGATGTCCTCTCCTCTGATGTGTTTGTTCTCGCAGCAGGAGGTGTTTGCCCGGGTGACTCGTTGGCACAAGCTCCTATGGGAGAGAGCAGAAAGTTTTAAAGAGGACATCTTCAGTCACCCTGTTAACAAACTTCTGTGTGCTTTATTTCAGTTGCACATCTCCTTGGTTGCTCAAAAAATAGTATATCAGGGGTTAAGGTTTTGGGGAGGAATGCAAATTTGTCTCGTACACCTAAAATTATCATGGGCAGCGCTGTCCTAGAGTGTAAATTCATGCGTTTATATCTCTGTCCTTCTCCTTTTGGTTGCTGGTGTTCTTGTGAGTATTGAAATAAGTTTTAGTTTTACGGAGAGAATCAAGTCTGAAAACTGAGCTGGGAGAGCACCACACAAAGTTTGGTCAAGTCAGAGCACAGCTGGAGTGAACCTCCTTTAGTTCTAATGTTTTCCTCTTGCAGTACAAACAGACATATGAATGAAAAGTGGCCGGCGCTGGGTTACAGTGTCGATGTGAAATAGCCAGCGAAGACACGTTGGAATTTAGTTTAAGATTAGAAGATCTGTAGATTTGATTTCACTTTCTCAAGAACATGCGATTATTTTTTTTTGTCAGCTCTTTCATATGTTGAGTTTATTATTAGTTGTACTGAAAAACTCCCCCCCATAGTTCACTGAATATTATGAAGTGTTTCTTCACGGCATGGTTTTGTTATGCATGGTGAGGTTTAGCCTCTAGCCTGGCCATGGAATTAGAGGCTGGCTGTCAAAACCAGGCTGGTGACTCACAGGCTCTCTGATGGATACGCCAAGTGCCTGCAGTGTGTGCTAATGGCTAAAAATATTTTGCTTCACAAAATTGGTTTACCAGTTGTGGTTCCAGTGCCATAAATTGTGGCATAGGCCTTTTCTTATGGTGAGGAATGGGTCTGGTGCTGTTCATGCTGAAGTTGTTTCTAAATTTTTGTAGTAAAATGCCTGATGGATATGAAGCTAATTATGCGGTGAGGAGTACAGACTTATTATGTTTTTCTTAAGTGATTATATATCTTGACAACTTTTTGTTCGGAAAGACAGATGTTACCAAAGAAGTTATAGCGATGTCAATTATAGTTAGCAAACCATCCAACCTTTATCATCCAGCAGACCTTACAAATTGTTTGCTGCGTGTGGATTCCTCCTTAAGGCTCAGAAGATAGAAAACGATTACCAGGTAACACAGGGCCCCGTGGCTTGTTTACGAGTGAGCACTTGAGTATTTCTCTGAAATCAGAAACACTTCTCAGAGTCCGCAACATACGGTCACACAGCTGGGGTCACTATGAACTGTTTTCCTGTTCTCTGTTCATACTTGAAGAACCTCTTGTGGTATCACCCCCACCAGCAAAAGGTATTTCTAGGTTGTAGAATGACAACCTCAAGGAACTGCGTGGCCTGGTTTTCTTCCTGTCTGCTCTTTCCACTGACTTCAGTGGGATTTGTGAGTACTCGGTGGGCTGCATTTCAGGTTTGAAGAAGATAGATTAATGGAAAAAAGTATTCCTGTGGGAATCTGTTTTCTTCTAACACAATACAACGAAACAAGGCATTGCTCTGCTAACCTTTAAACAATTCAGAGTGTTGCAGTGAATGTAGATACCATCGTCTTTGAGCTGTACCGTAGACATACACAAAAGCACCAGAACTTGTTCAGAGCTTTTGCTGACCTTTGTTCTACTCCGTGGGTCCTTCAGAACTGTTTCGAGGCATTTTCTTTCTTTGATTTCTGAAACATTTTATCTCGAGATATGATAGGTCTGGACTGAGAGTTAGTTGGGGTTTATAAAGTGCATTTCTGCTTATAAAATGTTATTTCTATTAGGTAGTGTATTTCTATTCTAGCTTAAAAATGCAGTTTTCTGTTTAGTCTCAAATTTTAGGCTGGTATGAATTATTAGCAGTCAGCACTTTAGAGAACTTGCCAAAGTTGAGCTCAGTGAGATCTTGAAAAATGTGTGCTTTGAATTAAAGTATTTAAAAATTAATTCTTAAACAGTCCCCAAGTAATTGCAGAATACGGTGAATCCTTCACTTAATGTCACTGTTGATGTGGACGATTGTTACAAGCACAGACTGTCAAGGCAGGAGAAGAATTCCAAAGCGGGTAGTTGTTAAAATAGGTGGTTTTGCAGTTTTAGATAAAATAAAAGAAGACCCAAACCAGGTTTTTCTTCTGTCTCATTTTATCATTTCACTGAATTAAATTCTTTTTGCTTAGCTGTCTCAAGTCCTGACTTATTTTTTTTCATATTCAATTGTTGTATCTCCTCAGAAATAAAACTACAGGATCAAATAAAAATCTATTTTGAGAATTTGCATTACATGACGAGAGCTGAAACCTCCCTGCTGGGAGGACAGTATCTGTGCATGCCAGGATTTGTGATGTCTCAGGAGTGAGATAATTATGGGTTGGGGTTTTTTGTATTGAAGAATGTTCTTACCACACAAAAACGAAAATAAGTTTGGCTTGTGCGTGCAGGGGTTTCTAATGTTCCAAGCTTTTCATAACAGTGCTAATTCCAGGCTTTAATCAGTCCGTTCATCAGTTAATTATAAAGCTTTGTGTTTAAAATAAAGTCTAGTGAGTATTTGCAACCTTGATACTGCAGCCTCTAGCCACTGATAAAACTCGCCAATAAAATCAAGGGAAAGTAGTTTTTATTTCTGAGTGAAAGGTGATTATTTAAATAATCTATTCATTCCTACGTCTACTTTTTTACGCAATTTGAAAGACTTAGACCTTGTTTCCATGCTATTATCCCGACTCCCTCAGCTTTTCTCCAAGTGGTTGCTGTAGATGTTGGTCAAAACAACTGAGCAATATTGCATTGCAAAGTCTACAGACTCATTGGTCTTTATTAGAGTTAGGTCAGAAGCTCCAGCTAGTTAATCTCAGCTGCACGGTATCATGTGCTTTGAAAAGTATGAATGAAGATTTTTAATGTATGGTAGTTTATGTAGTTTACCTGGGGGCAAATGCAAATTTGGAAAGGAAGGAATAGCTCATGAAATGTGCTCTCTATTCAGTCTTTCACCCAGAGAAGATGGAATCTCTGACACACAGGTTTGCAATGACCACATCAATGCGTCTTTGATGGTTAAATGCAAGAAAGCCCTTCAAAAGCTATAAAACTTAAACATAGGCTTGCGGGGGAGGTGAAGGAAGGCACTAGAAAGAAGTGGTATTAAGACAAAGCCAGCTAGAGTGCAGAGTGAGTGAAGCAGGAGCAGCGACGCTGCCCAGTTGTGTTTTGACAGGAAGAGGTACATGCATCTGGCAGAGTCCTTTTGTCACTGAAGTCCTTGTGCCTCTGTGCTGGTTGCACTCCCAGTGCGTGAATCTCCTTGGGCTGTGGGCAGAACTGGGCCCTGAGCCCTCCGAAGAGAAGGTGATTCCTCTGGCTTGGCAGACCTAAGCCTCTTGCAGAGCACCCTTCCCTTCTATTCCCTTGGTGCTTGCAAATGCCACAAGCACTTGCCACCTCAGGAGGAAGTCACCTCTCCCTCTTATCCACCAACTGGAGGTGGGCACCATGACAACTGTAGGTGGGAGCAGCACTTTTTCCCCTGTACCAAAGATACTACGCTGAACAACTTAAAAAAGCTATTGTAATTTCATGATCTGAGTCATATCTGAGAAGTTTCTAGGTCATTCTGCCTGTGGACAACACTGAGGTGTTCATCTGGTTTTCCGCAGTGAACAGCGTCATCAACTTTGATTTTCTTTATCCTTCAGCTTGTAAGTGATCTGGAGGGTAGGTGTGCGCAACAGTTTTCATACTCCCGTGACTGCAGAATGTGCTGAGAAGCTCTTTGCGTAGTAGCACTTTCTATTTGGTCCCAAGTACTCGAGAGCTTCTAAAAGGTCAATAATCTAGAAGGCAAGATTGGTTACTGCTGTTTTGATGAGAGCTTCAGAGCTCACATTCAATTCCATGATTTCTATAGCCTTGATGGCAAAACCAAATAGATACTCAAATGTTCTATATGAAAGCATTTTATCTACAGATCTACAACAACGTAGAATGCCAGCCCAAGCTGTTCTTCTTGTTTTTGTTCCAGGGTAGTTTTATGCAGGCAGCTAGGCAGTGACAGATTTTAAAAGTAAATCTTCCTGGGGAGGCAGATTGAGCCTCAAAATGACATAGGTGAGATTGTGGAGTTGTGTCTTCCCCGTCTGGTTGCAGAATCAGTGGAACTGGCTTGTTAAATGCTTATTTAAGGAAGAGGGGAAGGCTGGACTAGACGATTGTAAATCAACTACACCATCCTAAGTCATTTGGGGAGTTTATGTACAAAAAGACCTAAAGAGAACGATTTTAATGAATTAGAATCATAGAATAATTAAGGCTGGAAAAGACCTCTGGGGTCATCGAGTCCAGCCTATGACCTACCACCACCTCTCAGCTAAACCCTGCCACTAAGTGTGGCATCCAGTCTTTAATTACTTATACTTTAATCACTTCAATACAATGGCTACAACAGTTCGCTTTAACAGAAGTATCAATCAAAAGAATGAGAACAACTAACTCTACAATACAGCTTCTCTTTGCTCTTACATATTGATCAGGTCCTGAGGCCAGAAGGATACTCTAAGTTCAGTTCTGATTAGTAACATCTCGAGCTGCATATTTCATAGGCCACTGTGAGAGGAGCTGTTATTGAATGTTCCTGTTTGAACAAACCTTGCCAAGTTTGATTCCAGATGCAGCTGTAGGTATTTGAACTGCAGATTTCTATGCAGCTGCATGATTTAACTATGTCCAATAATGAAAATTATATTTATGTGTTAAGATACATCTCCTTTTTTTCTGGACTTCCAGCAGTTATTTCTGATCTGTGGTTTGTGTACTGGTGATTTGTACTGTAATTTGCTCTGCACTGTGTGTTTTACAGTTGTCTGCTCCAGCTGCTTTCATTATAACTGGAAAGAAGCCTGTGTAATATTTGTAGGTGTGACCTGGAAGTTGGCCAGTTATTTATTATAGTATCATTTTAGCTTTATGCTGTATCTGAAAGTCTTAAAGCTTTAGTTGAGTTGCACTAAAAATGTATTGTTTTTCCAAGAAAGTTACTCCCATCTCAGTGCATTTTAATTGGGCAATTCTGTATTTTGCTTTGCAGCAATTCTGGCAGGACTGGTAATCGTTGTTTACAATTTCAGGCTTTGAAGCTATTACTAATTACGTGAAGTGCACATGCTTTCATTGCATGAACTGTGGTAGGTTAAGAATTATATTTAACTGTGAAACTTCCTGAGCGTGGCAGCTGGCGCGCAGATGAGCAGTGCAGATGCAGTCTACAAGAGATGAGTTACTTGAGTGACAACCTGAGACTTTGGAAATGGAAACGGGCCGGTCTTAGGGTGTATGGGATCGTCTCCAGGCAGGAAGAGAAAACATTAAATTAACATTTTGTTTCTGCCTCGTGCAATGAAACACCTTGGACTGTGCCCACAATAACTGCGTGATTCGGAGTCCTCAGTGTTTGCATGATGCCTTTTGAATAAAATTAACTGCTCTGCAATAGCCCAGCGCAAAAGCTGCTTGTGCTGTAGGAATGACGGCACCACACAGCTCGGTACCCACGCGTGTAAATACCGAGTGGCAGATCTCCAGCGGCAGAGTGATGAGGATGTCAAACTGAGGTTTGAATCCCACACCTTACTGCTTTCTAGGAGACGTGTTAATACATATGGCCATTCTTAAACAGTTGTATTGGAAGACATGAGCTATAAAAGCACAATTAAGAGGCTTAAGAGTGTGGATCCCCTCCAGCCGTTAGGCTGCATCTATCCTGAATGTTTTGCCCTTGCTCAGAGACAGCCAGCGTGCTTAGAGCTCCAGCCTGTGCCTCGGCTGCAGTCAGCCCTGTAGAATATTGATCACCTTTCTGTTTTATTTATCCATGTTCTACCCAGCCAATGTCTTTTCATCTCTGGGGGATTGACAGAGGTATGTTCCATTTACTTGGTGTAGCGAACATCACATAGGCTTTGTAGCAGTTCTTTCCTGGATCAGCCCTATCTCTGGTTTCTCCTAACTCTGGTATGAGAAGACTTTGATGTAACATTGAAAATGGAGGTTGAGTTAAAGCACACCCCAGTTTGTCTCCAGGGGAGTTCAGCACAGGAAGCAGTTTGATAATGTTGACAGAAAAAAAAATAAAATAAAAAAATAGTTTAAAAGACACTGCATTCAAAGGGACATGGAAGTTGTCCAGTCTGTGCCATTAAAAAGTAGTGATGTTCTAGGCAAAGTATGTACAGTTACGAGTGAACTCTGTTGTAAAGAATGACTTTCAGCATCCGGGTTTTTCTTTTCCAGAACGCCAGCTCAGTAACGGTGCCAGAAACCCTGTTGTTTGTTTCAACCCTTGATGGAAGTTTGCACGCCGTCAGCAAGAGGACAGGAGCAATCAAATGGACTTTAAAAGAAGGTGAGCAGGAGGTGTCCTGATGCCCCCGGTAACAGTAATAACAGTCAAATCAATGGATAACTTAAACTGGTTAGGGCCTGGTAAACACTTTCTTTTCTTTCTTAATTTTGCTCTTATTCCTAAATTGAGCTACAGAGTTTCTGGAGTCATGTTCATCTTCACATTTCACTTGCAGATTTTTTCCCATGCATAGTTTTGGTTTGGTTTTCTGGCCAGAGCATTTAAGGTGTCATAGTATAACTGGTAGGTACCATGTTTTATGGGAATGAGTGTAACATAAGCAAGCACAGAACAGAATAGATGTCAAATGAGTGTCAGCTGGTGGAGCTGATAGCAAAGGGCTTGCACGGTTGTGTCTCTGGAATACCCGACATTCACTGGTGCAGTGAGTATTGTGCAAACCTCGGGGCTTTTTTACTATAGTAGATGTTTAGGAACAACACTGGTTTTTAAATAAAAGAACTGCACTTGTGTAAAGAAATTTAACATTGCTCAGCAACTGGAAGTGATGTTGTGGTTTTAATTACTGAGCAGAGAGAGCTCTCTGTGCCTTCGTGAACAATTCAATATTTAGGACAAGTTTGTTTTAGTGGGCCTCTGCTTACGTATGCTAGAAGTGATGGTAGCACTTTCTCGTCACTTCTGGAAATAAATTAGAAAGCAGGTCAAATGGAAAGGGCTCACGGTGATTGCATCATTCTGCCCTCTATTTTTAAACCTAATGTCAGTTTAATAGGTGAGCTGAAATGGTGGGAGATGGATTGTGTGAATCTGACATCTGCGATACAAACCAGTTGTTCTTATTTGTGAAGCCATTCATATTTGAATACAGAAATGAACGAAGAATGCTTCTGTCACTCCTCTTGGAGTAAAAAGGGGTGAGCAAGTATTTCCTTGAAGGATCTTGATTAATTGGTGTGATGACATTTTCTCCCCCGGCTCCTTTTTAAATTTAGACCTCTCCTCTCCCTGAACTTTTTCTCCTCCTGTTTGGAATTTATTTCTCCTCCTTTATTGTTGCTATCGGCTGCTGCCGTGTTCGGAGAAGGTTTCTGGGCTTTGCTTGTCATTCAGCTGACATCAACATACACTACAGAGTCCTGGCCTAGGAGGATGTCATAACTGGCATTTGTTTGCAGACAGTTTTAGTAAGCGGCAGGAGGTTTTGTGAGAAGGATCTTGGTCAGAGTGTATTGCTCAACTTCCCTTGTCTAAAAAAAAAAAGTTGCAAAACTGCTGTTGGTACAGTAGAACGGCCAGACTAGAAAATCTGGTTTTATAGGATTTCTTTTTTTTCTCTGTGTTGCTAACTATGTATTATTCTGCATCTTATGCATGTGAGGTATGTTCACTTTTTGCAAAGCACTTATTGCCCATTAATTAATTTCTGTCTAATAGGACACACAAGGGTCAATGAAAAAAATAAATTAGTGGTAGTTATCATTGTTACGTGATTGCTCCATGAGTTAACTTAAGTGTCCATGGAACAAGGGCCTGTACTTATAAAGTGGTTAATTACTTTGTAGTTGGAGGGCTTTTACTTATTTTTGCCAAACTGTGTTTGTTTGTGGTCGCACCGTGGGTGGAAAGCCCAGCAAAGATGTGACAGTGTTGGAAACAGCCCATGAAAGTCCTTAACCATCTTGCTGTGCTAGATCCCCACGGAGATTTAATAGTGCAGACAGAGCTCAGTGTTACTGTCAGTGTATGAATGCAGAGGCTGGGCGCGCTCTCTCTGTCAACAATATGTTTCTATTGTTGCGAGCGGTGTTCTTGCAGGTGCCGTTTTTCCCTGGTTATCAGACAGTGAACCATGTGTTGTAGTTCATGTGCTTGGAGAAGTCGTGGAGGTCACCTGAAGTGCTGCAGCGGCATTCGTCAGAAGGGGAGTGTTTTAGTACTGCACTTAAGCCGCAAGGTGTTTAACAAAGAACGATTCATGTACATTTTATTTTCATTGGGGAAGAAAACAAGGCAGTGTTCATTATCAGGCAGTACTTAAACAAACATGAAAATCTCACCATGTGTGGTTTGTTTCAATTTAGCACTGCAGCTTATCTTAGGTATGCAGAGTAAATGAGCCAGTGATTATCACCGCAATAATATGTTCGGGTTTCCTGCCTTCATGTCGTGCTGGCGAGAGCGGCAGTCTCAGTACTTGTGCTCCCCGTAAAGGAGGCAAAAAAGCAGGGCTGGGTAGCAAGTGGCCTCTCCAGCAGTTCAGAACTCAAGCTGTGTTTGCTGCAGTGATGCGTAGCAAGACTGTGGACTTGTTGAAGGGCTTAATACTTCATTCCCTGCTGGCTTCGATGGGTCCTACTGTCTGACAGCTCTCAGGATTTGTCAGTGGCCAGGGGACCGATGCTGCTTCTTCCCTCAGCCTTGGAAAGCTGGAGTATGGTTGGAAAGCTTAGAGGAAGAACCCACACTCCTCCTGCCCCTAATTTCTGAGAGGTGCTTCTGCTCTGCCTCCTCAAAAGCACGGTGTGTTGACAGGCGCTTGTTTGAGGGGTATTGAAAGGTTGTGGCACGTGTTGAAGATCAGAGACTAAATAAGGCTCTTCGTGCCATCTCCGATCAGTGAAAGGAGCTGTTGGTTCTGAGTGACACTGTGATAGGTTCGTGTGGTTTCTGTACTTGCTACTACCAAGATACTTGGTGTGCATCATCAGTAAGATTACTTAGGATGAAATCTCTTCCCCAGAATTACTGGAAATGAAGCTTCTGTCATTTGCTATAGATCTCTTTGAAAGATACAGGGGTGCAGCACTGCAGGTTTGCTTTTACGTGCAGACAGGAAAGCAGACAGAGAGAGAAAGGGTGATGGGAAACCTATTAGCAAAGCAGAACCTGGGGAATGCTTTTCCCCTTGTGTCAGACTTCATGTTTGCCATTCTGAGTTCAGTGTGAGCTTTAAGATCATTCATTCTAAGACTGCCCTCTTCCATCACGTCTTTGTAAAAAATCATCCTGTACATCTTTGTTAACTCGAGCTTAGGTTAATGAGCAGAGTATTGAACTTGGAGGTGTTGGGAGTGTAGTGTTTCAGGCTGAACTCTTGGACACAGTATTTCTCAGTTCTTCTGACAGCTAATTGTGTGTGTTCTTTTGTACTGCTCAAAGCGATGTCTGTCATTTCACTCACCAGTTCCTTAAGAGCTTTTCTCCTAAGAACCAATTCAAAGTAATTTTCCAGAAGAACATGTAACATGTACAGATTTGGATCTGGAGTCAGAGCCAGCAGAAATTTTGTTACAATCCTCAGTTCTCTGTAGCAATCAAAAACCCGATGGTCCACAATCAATTTAACAGGCTTTGATTTCTGATACCTTACTGATAACCTATGGACTTCAGTGGGCTAGTCATGGTAAGATAAAGGTATGGAGACTGGTGCGTTAGTGGTGTGCAGTGGGTAGATTTTAAAGGGCAAATCGGAGATCTGTAGGTCCTGCTCTGGTAGCGGTGGTTATTCCCAGGCAAGAAGAATCTGCTCGTGCACAGCTGTAAATTAATGGGGCTTGTCAAACAAAACAATGGTAGAACAATACTATTTTCAGCAAATTCCCAAGGATAGTTTGTTAATATCTCTAACCTCATTTACGTAACAACAGCAAGGGAGGATGATTTTTAAATTGGCCCGTTAGCCCAAATCTTATGGTAGGGCCTCAGGTCAGGAAACCGTTTTTTCCAGCTCATTCCAGTGGGGCAGTGACTTACTCATTGGCTGTTTCAGAATCTCCCACTTCTCCTTTTCAGTCGTTGGTTCTACCCAAGGGCACATTACAGTGACGAAAATCTGCAACTCCATCTTGTGCATTTAAGAAGACTCGGGTTTTGATCAAAGGGCAATTTTTGTCTTCCCGTGTGTTTGTGAAATGTGGAAAAGGGTCAAATGGGCTCTATTTAGCATTATGGGTATAGTTTCAAAAATTGTATATATGGCTTTTTTCCTTATATGCGTGCGAAATATGGGTTAGAATTATTTTAGAATAACCTGAAACGTGACATATGCTTCTGCCCGCTCACCAGCAAGTGATACAGGCACAAATATTTTCTGGCCGTGGTGCAACCAGAACTGTCTTGGGACATCTGATGCTGCCAGGTCAAAATGTTAATTTTATGACAGCGTAACTGAGCCAAACAACTCACTCAATTACTGGACAGACATTATGTTTCTAATAACTGCTGTACTTGTGGATAAACCCTTCGAATTCTACAACACATCTTTATAATCTAGGATCGGTGTCCTTTTCATTGTTTGGTTTTGGGTTTTTTCTTGACACAGTGATTTTATAAATCTTTTTATTAACTTTTTATAAATGAAGCTTTTTAATTCTTGGAGGATAGCACTTCTGAAGTCCCACAATGACAAGGAGAACTATCTGCAGCCTTTTGAATGTTATTTCTATTCTGCTGATGCCCTTGAACCNGTTAGAATGGCTTAACTAATTACAGGGAACTGCAGTTCAGGGAAATTTTGAAAGCAGGATTACGTGATTCCAGTCTCAGCATGTTAACACTTGTGTGCTGAGCTGTTGAGGAGGAGATAAGGCCTCAGTTCTCTGACTTTCGCAAGAACTTTTTCCGTTTGACCTATGGTGGAGCAAAAGGTGAATTCAGTTGTAAGACAGCTCATCGTTTCCCTGGTCTGTGTTCCAGCATATGAAAAACTATTGTAAGCCCTGACAACGATAAATTAAACTCAAGATTCTCTTTTTATCTCAGAGTGAGTTCTTCTTTCAAAACAAACTTCGAAATAAAGCTGGAATATGTGCCAAACCACATGAAAGTAAATGTGAAGAGTTCATTGTCTGTCTTCAAAGTATCTTTGCAGAACTGCAACTGTAGTTCAGGATCATGAAAATGTTAAGAAAATAAGAAAATTTGCGTTACCCCAGTACCTAAAAGGTAGAGGAATGGCTCTCCACAGCCCGTCTTCCTGGGTGGATGGTGCTAGCAGCGAAAGAATTCCTTTCACTTCAGCAAATATACTACTCAATCAGCTTGTATTCTCTCACTGTGAATAGCCTCATGTGTGGCAATGAATTAAATATTGATATTAAATGCTCTCTAACAGTTCACGTACAACATTTAATGTTGCACGAAGCCATCGGAGTAATCAGTGGTTTTCTTCATGTGCCAGTAAATACTGAAAAAAAAATCCTGCTGCTTTGTAATAACATCTTAATCTGTTCCATCTACCTCTTTTTTATCATTGGTAGTAAGTCAAATTTCAGTTCCTGAGAAAACAAGTAAAAGCAGGGGAATTTTTAACTTCTGCTGAAGCACTATTCTTGGCATTGAAAATATGATAGTAAAGAAAAGTTTAAGGACTTTCTCATGAGCGTGATGCTTCTGTACAGCACACACTGAGCAGCTCGGACCGTGTCGTACGGCATTCCTTCATGTTTTTGGACCTGCAAGAGTGCTTCAGCAAGACTCACTGCAGAAGCTGAAGAGACATCTGTGGGATTTCTGGCATCATTTATTAAAGTGCAGGATGCGTTTGTTGATGAAATAGTTGTAAATGACATTTTTCCATCAGCTTTCAGAAATACTAACTTGGGGGTAAAAGCTTAAAGCAAATAACTATTGCACAGCTATCTGTGTGGTCTTTCACTGGTGCTACATGGCCAATATAATCATGCAACATTTCTCAGACCTTTGAGGTAGTTGGAAAAGAGTGGAACACTTCTCTTTTTCATAAAAGTAGATTGCCCAGTCTTGGAAAATCAAGTGAAATCAAATTATTAGTCAAAAGAAGCTATATTATATATTATTATTAGTCACTGTATTTTGGGGGCAGAGAAGGAGCTGTAGGAAAATGTTACTAACCAGAGTCTCCTGCAAATGTCACGGACAAAGCAGGGTCAGTTGCTAGAAAACACAATCTACCTTCTGCAATTTCCTGGAATTGTTTAGGTTTTCCTGAGCATTCCTTGAAAAAAACCCCTGAAATAGTGATATTTTTGAGGAAATGTCATCCTGTCTGTTCTGCTGTAGAGTGCGTGGTGTGTTACAGCAGGAACAGCGCAGTTAGAAAATGTGGAACTTGTTTGAGACAGTGCTAGTTTTATACTCTGATTTCCCATAACAACTTCACACCTCCATTTAATTCAGAGATTAAGCCGCCCTTGTATTAAAATCAAACTCAAAAGTTTCTATTTTCTTATGCTTTGCCTAGGCTGACTAGAAAGTGATTTTAAAGAAAATCTGCGGTACGATACTTAAACAATGGATGCACAGTCAGATACCACTGCAAAAACAGGTCGTGCAGCTTTGTTACCGCTAATGATCGTTGGAGATGTTTGTCGATAGGACAAAGTTGCTCAAGTGCTGCTTGGGAAAGTTGCTGGTGTCTAGCAATAGTCATCTCCCCACAGGTGACAGCTTATTTGTTCCCAAGTGAGACACTCTCAGTGCAATCAGTTCATCAAAAGGCTTGCAAAGTTTATGTGGCTCTTCCCTTTTGCAACACTTGTAGCATTTGCATTAAATCTTACTTCAGCTGAGGCAGGTGCCACTTTCTGCTGATTTATGATGCTGGTTCCTTCACAAAACTGTGAGAGTTTCCCATCCCACGAAGCGTTTATGATTATAGAAACTCCAACCTGTGGTCTTTAATGTCTCATTCTTCTTTTAGTTCATTTCACCGGAACTTATGGATACGCTGACCCTCTAAGCTTGATGGCTGTTTGCTTTTAGTAGTTCAACCCAGCCCTTCAGCTCCAGAGTTGAACCACCTCCTATAATGGTCATCTAATGCTTTTTTCTTACTGCTTTTCTGTAATAGGAAGGTGATACTGGAAGTCACCTTGTGTTACATTAGATATAGGAAAGCTTGTGGGATACTTGAAACAAACACAATTGGCATATAATAAATGGTAATTCTGGAGCAAGAGAGTCCCGCCCAAAATATCCTGAAACCAGTTTCTTCCCACAAGGGATAGGAATGAATTGCTTGATGCAGTTAATGGAGTCAAGGTGTGAGTAAGCAGCGTGGTCTGTAGAGACGGATACATAATGATGAATCACTTTGAGTGTTACTTATTCTTAGGGCCTTTTGATGTGTGCTCTCAATAAATTCAATGGAGTTTATGATACAATGTGGAGCTCTGTGCTTGGAGAGCATTCCCATCTCACGTCAATGAACAGTGGTAGTGGTGATAGTTCATTAAGACAAAAATTACTCTTGTTCTCTGTCTTCTATGAGAACACTGCAGTGCTTAAGACTGTCAGAAGTGCCAGCTAAATTATCTCAGCAGTTTGCTGCCCTGTGTGTAAGATCACAGGGGCTGTGTCTGTGCCCTGCAGTGGGTTTCCTTGCAGCTCTGCGGGGTCCCTGCACCAGAGAGGATTTGTGGGAGTGTGGAGGGATCGCTGAGGCTGCTGAGACAGCCCCTGTCAAACTCCACGCATCAGCCTTTCAAAAAAGAGCAGGTTGTTGCAGGCCTGACTTAATCCTGTGCCTAGTGAGTTCAAGGAATTGAATTGCCAGGATTACAGCTTTTTCTTTCCTGTCTGTGCAGATCCTGTACTCCAGGTGCCAATACACGTGGAAGAGTAAGTCTGTTTCGTTTATCTCATTTACTGCTTGTTCGATTTTACTGACATCTTGAAATTTGTTTTCATTTGAACCAAAAGGATGTTTTCTAGAAAAGTTTTTATACCTTGTGTGAGTCAAATTTCTAGCCTTGAGAAGCAGTATCCTGTCTGCAGGCTGTTCTCCCAAATCCTTGCTCAGGTTTAGAGACCAAGTTCTGGCTGAGCAGCCCTGAAAATGTCAGGAACAGTGAGGGAGTGATCGCTGGGGTTTGTACTGCCTTGCTTCAAAGACAAGACTAAAAATAGTGAAGCATAGGAAACTCCAACCACCCCCCACCAGAGTCTGCAAATGAAACCTTCAGGCTGTTAGTTCAGAGTAATTCCTCCAGCACAGCAATCTCACATTTAACTCGAAAATCTGGGGCTTCAACTTTGTTTCTAAAGTCAGGGGAACACCCTTTCTTTTTCGTGGTTTGTTTTTGATGTTGGGGTTTGGTTGGGGTTTTTTGTAGTTTGGGTGAGGGGGTTGCATTTGCCTCTCTAATTTACTTAATTCTGGCAACTCTTTTATTGTTCCTTGCTTTCGTTATGCTCTCTGGTTTTGTTTGGTTGGGTTGGGTTTAATTCTGTGGCATTTTAAAAGCTTATAGGTCTTGTTTAAAAGCTTTTGCCTCAGGTCATTGCCTACCACATGTAGATCTTTGAATTTTCAAATGTATTAATAATCTTATATCACTTCTGAATCTGCTTTTTGATTTTTAATTTTTCACAGTTAATAAATGAAACTTCAAAATACAGATAATACAAAGTTAAAAAAATGTCAGGTGACCTTCTCTGTAAAACCAGTACTGGCCATTGCTGCTTTCCTCTTCTTTCAGAAGCACACTGTATTTTTTATCATTTATAATTGCTGCTTAAATCCTAGACCAGCATTTCTTCCAGACCCAAATGACGGCAGTTTGTATACACTTGGTGGCAAGAATAGCGAAGGCTTGACCGTAAGTATAATTTTTAAACTCTCTCCTCTAATAACTTTTAGAAAAAAGTGCCCTCATGAGACTCACACAAAGAGTAAATCTGCTTTCTGGACAGCGCTGTTAAGTTTTGCAGACTTTTGTACCGTTCAGTGGAAGCGCACGAGTTCCTTGGAAAAGCTTGATCAGACCAGCCAAAACCAGCACATGTTTTGTCCACTTGTACTATTTTTCTGTGACTTGCTGAAAAGGTGATGAGGACAAATCTATGTTGAGTTATCTCTCTACGGTTTGATGGGAATGGTGTACCCAGAATAACACAGATCATATGTGTCACTTGCACCCAAATACTTCACTTTCTAAAACCATCAGCCAAAAGGCAGGACTAGTACATGTTCTGTGCTGACCCCTTTGGGAGACGGCTTCATAAGATGGAGTAACCAGACAAAAGTGCTGAGCCCTTTCAGAATCGTCACCAATTCCTGGAACCCACAGATACTAGCCAACATTTGACTTTATTTTTAAACTTTGTGGTGATACTCAGCTAAAATATTTGGCTTCCCTCAAGTTTTTCTCTGGCAGCTGCTATGATTTCACTTCAGACTTTAATGTAGTTAAATATTTTAGTATTTACTCACCACTCTCCCTGCCCCCAGTACATCCAGATCATAACTTGCTAAATGATTCTGGGTTCTTTTCCTGGATGAATCCAGGCAGGAGCAACCTATTTGAGTCTATTCCTTTATTCTGCTAATTTCCTCTCTTTTTGTATTAAAGGAATGTGATTTCTGTTTCAAATCACTATTACAAAAGTTTTAAGCAAGAGTGGAATAATTTTTAGCATATTTAAGTAAACTTAGCAAAGGCGTTGGTGCAGCTTGTGTGTTAGTCCTGTGACCTCATCCCAGTAGAAGTCTCTTAAAACTTTGTAAGGCTCATCCCCCACCCGGCAAGTGCAGCACAGGCTTGGCAGCATCTCAAGAACATCTCGGATAAGATTCACCTTCTCAACAGTTGCATTTGTATGAAGGTATCTGGCCTCTGTAGGTGTCACTGTACAGTAACGGTTACTGTGGAGAAACATTTTATACTCGTTATTGGTGAGGCAATTAAACCACGGCATGTTGAAGCCCAGACAGTTTATAAGTGATGATAGGAGACCTTAAAACCACAGAGACTTGGCCTCCAGACCTCCAGCTGCAAGTAGTTCTTCCATTCTGCAGGCACTTCTCCTGTCGTAAACTCAGACAGACTGTGTTTGGTCCTGGGTTTGCAGAGCAGGGCCTTGCCCTGAGATTTTCAGTTCTCAGGCACTGTAATCATACAAACATACAATAAAAAACTGTTGTTTGAAATTTCTAAAGTTTTCTGACCACCCTTTTCTGTGAATCAATGTGTAGACTGTCACACCAATGTGAATAAGCTTTTATTGTTGTTGTTTTTCCCTAGAAACTTCCGTTTACTATCCCAGAGCTGGTGCAAGCATCTCCCTGTCGCAGTTCAGATGGAATCTTGTACATGGGTGAGCTCAAATGTTCTCTTCTAGATCATAATGTGTTTAGCAGCAACAAAATGTAGAGATTCCTGGGCAGACTGCATTCTTTTCCACCTAATGTCCTTCATCATTAGCATCTCCTCGCTCACAGGATCTTCTACATTCAGAATTCTCTTAGATTTTATTACTGTGAAAGAATAATTCAGCCAATAGTATTTACCATTCTAAATACTGTATTTAGGGTTTTGGGGACAATATTTGGGACTGGCCAGTACTACTAAATTATGAGAGTAAGCCTGACTGTGAGGAATTGTTTTATTAAAAATGCATTGTTCATACTAAGTTCATGAGCCTACTAAAGAAAAAAGACTTGATGGAAATGCAGTTTTTCCAACTGAATGGTAATGCGGCTTAAATTATGATTTCAGGTAAAAAGCAGGACATTTGGTACGTGGTTGACCTAATGACGGGGGAGAAACAGCAAACCTTGACTTCCTCATTTGCAGAAAGCCTTTGCCCGTCAACATCCCTCCTGTACCTTGGGAGAACAGGTCATATGCTTTTTTTTCCTGCAGCTTAGAAGAAAATTTATTGTCATTGTTTTTAAAGTGTAGGCTCTTAACAAATGACCTTGTGATCAGTTTAGGTGTTCAAGTTTATTTCTTGGAGAAACTTCTGTAAATTATGGTTTTAGACTGTACACAGAAAAATTATTACCTCTTCATAGCAGCAGAAAGATACGACTTTTTAAAATGTTGGCAGTAGGCACAGTCCATTATCCTTCCTGGTGACTAAGTGGCATTTACAGTCTATTTAACAGCACACTCCAGCAGCAGCTGGGGACCCAAGCTTGCTCTTGTAACATACAGCTTTCATAAAAACTGTTTCAAGAACATGGAGATACAGCCTAGCCACTGGAATTACAAATGCAGTATTCTAAAGATTAGACTAACACCGTATACGTGTTGACTAGCAAAAAGAATTAAGTGTTACAGACTTGCTCTTAGATCTCTGTATTAATGTGTTCTTTAAATGTGATGCTTCGGTTACAGACCATGCTATGCTGAGGGTTAGAATGCAGGGTTTGGAAAGTACATCAGAAGGATCATTGAATCATAGAATTATAGAATGTTAGGGGTTGGAAGGGACCTCTGGAGATCATCTAGTCCAATCCCTCTGCCAGAGCAGGATCTCCTAGGGCAGGCCACACACGAATGCGTCCAGGCGGGTTTGGAATCTTTCTGGAGAAGAAGAGTCCGCAACCTCTCTGGGCAGCCTGAGCCAAGTTCTGTCACCCTCACAGTGAAGAAGTTTCTCCTCATGTTGAGGTGGAACTTCCTATGGTCTAGCTTATACCCGTTATTCCTTGTCCTGTTACTGAGCACCACAGAAGAGTCTGGCGCCTTACCACTTGACACCCACCCCTCAGATATTTATAGACATTAATAAGATGCCCCCTCAGCCTTCTCAAGGCTAAACAGCCGCAGTTCTCCCAGCTTTTCTTCCCAGGAGAGATGCTGTGCAGAATCCCTGGGTGCTGGTGGCGTGGGCGGGAACTGTCTGCAGGGCTTGTTCCAAGGTTCCTGTAGATCGGTCCAGGAGTGGATCGGGTGTTATCTTTAACAGCTGTGAAATGTTTATTTGTCTGGAGTGCTGGGGAAATGAAATGCAGAGAGCAGTAAGTGGTGTGGCTGGTGTTTTGAAGAGTATCTCAGATTGGAGATGATTGATTCTATTCTCTCATAGGTTTTTTTGCTTCACAGACTCTATATTTTTTAACAGAGTACACGATCACAATGTATGACACAAAGAAGAAGGAGCTGCGATGGAATGCCACCTATTTTGATTATGCAGCTACTCTGCCTGATAAAGACGTAAAATACAGTAAGAATTTAATTGCTGTTGACATTCTTTGACTCTTTTTTTCCCCCTACGTATTGTCTGTGAGTTTTGCCTACAGGCAAAAATAGATTTGATTTTTTTCTATAATTAGTAGGTCAAGATGTCTGGCTGATTTTTTTTATGCAGTTGTTTTGCATCTGCCAGTTTTTATCCTTTACGCACCGTATTATCTAGAGCCTCAGGTAAACTGAATCTAAGAAGGGACAGCTCTTGAAGGGATGACTCTAAAGTTTAGTGAAAAAATGGCAGAAGAGGGAGCAACCCTAAACTGTGGTGCACGCTGAGAAAAAGCAACTGCAACACTATTACATTGCAGCTGGACTTCAGCAACCAAATCCTGACAGTCGATTTGCTGAGCAGATAGTCTTTTGCAGTGACACCTTTGTCATGGGCCCCACAGTTAACGAAGGGGTTGAACTGTTAATATATGTTGTGAAAATTGCATGACTGCAGCAATCCAGACAATCTGCCTTATCTTTGTCTATCGTAGAGATGTCGCACTTTGTGTCCAACGGAGATGGCCTGGTGGTGACTGTAGACAGCGAGTCTGGGGACGTGCTGTGGATCCAGAATTACGCTTCTCCCGTGGTAGCTTTTTACATCTGGCAACGTGAAGGATTACGGAAAGTGATGCACACAAACGTGGGGATAGAAACGCTGCGATACTTGACGTTCATGTCTGGGGAGGTTGGACACATTACCAAGTGGAAATATCCTTTCCCGAAGGAAACCGAGACCAAGAGCAAACTGACGTGAGCATCAATACTCCTGTTGTTCTCACTGTCTGTTGGACAGAGCTTTGTCAGTAACCCTTATTTATATACGTTCGGTTAAGGATTGTTCCGCAAGTTTCAGGATGGTGGAAAGAATACATAAAAGCAGCTGTAGTTCTCCAGCTGTTATTGTGATGATATCTGATACCATATTTGATGTCATATTTGATGTATTTGATACCGTATTTGGTCTTTTACTGTCTAGAGACAGAGACCAAGAAGAAATCCCTATCATAATCTTGGGCAATGTATATTCATAACTTCTGTCAGATGCTCTGTGTTAAATACTTTCTTATAACATGCAATGGAATTGATTTTTATAATGCGAAGCCTTTCACAGATTTTGGTGCACAGATTTTGGCAAATAGCGGTTATTGAGTAATGCAGAACTAGGACACGAGTTATGTCAAATGAGTAATTGTGATGTGAATAATCAACTAATAACACTTCCATAATTAAGAGGAATGGCTTCATAGTACAGCAGCACTTAAACAATTTTACAGACCTGGGCTGTTCAAGATAGAAATATTGACGATCGCTGGAACTTCTGCATTAATTCTGCAGGACTGTTACACCAGGGTTTTAGCAAAGATGGTGAAAGATCCGTTTGTCTGCTTGTTTCTAATACTTCATTGGTTTTTTTCCAGACCAACTCTGTATGTGGGGAAATACTCCACAAGTTTGTATGCGTCACCATCAATGGTGCATGAAGGAGTAACTGTTGTGGTAAGTTGGGAGCTGCAAGAGCTGAATGACATGTGCTGAAAAATGCCTTGACAGAATTAGTACCTGTCCTGGGTTTGGAAGAAGTGAAGTGGAAACAACATAAAAATAGATGAAAAAAGACAACTTTGCTGTAGGAAAGTGGCAAAAGGATCTGATTAAAATAGAAAATAAGACACTGAAGGCTGTGCCTCTGCAGAAATGTGGTTTTAAATTGCAGATTGCTATCAAGAAATGCATAGCAAATGAACTGTTCCATGAAACAATTAACAGTAAGCTTTCGAATACGTGACCACATTTCAGGAATCATTTAAATGCTGGAGAGAAGTAACTGTAGCTCCTCAGGAATTGTGCCAGGTACGATTAACAGGAGTGGACTGGACAGAGCTGTGTGGTGTTGCTGGTGCATTGCAGTCAGTGTTAGAACTGCTGTTTTTTCATCCAAGTAGCTCCCCACAGATAGGAAATTGCATCATGGTTTTGTTTTGCTCACGCTGTGGCTGTCCAGGTAGGAAATAAAGATCCTGTTTAACTTTTCTAAAAAAAGAGAGGGCAATCTCATCTCCCAGGCAACACGTAGCATAGAAGGTCTAATGTCCAAGGTTGTTGAAGCAGCTGCTGCGGGTGTAGCGGCAGTGTTTGCTTACGATCGCTCTGCTGCCAGTAATTTTTGTTTGCCCACCAGTTTTGACCTCCGTTGTTTTATTAAGTTGCCTATTTAAATATTTCAGGGACACGGCACTTCCTTAGTTATAACACTAATGTCTCTTCCTAGCCCCGCGGCAGCACCATCCCTTTACTAGAGGGCCCCAAAACAGAAGGAGTCACAATCGAAGACAATGGCGAGTGTGTTATCACCCCCAGCACAGATGTGAAGTTTTCGGGCAGACTGAAAGAGAAGAACAAACTCAACTATTGGAACGACTGGCTGCTAATAGGTACCTGCCGCTGCTGGGGCTGTTGCCGCTGTGCACGGGCTGGTGTTGCCATCTGGAGGACACTTCTCAACCTAACCTCAGAGGGCTCTAAATCAGTCACCCTGAGTGCCTAAACTCAGGCAGTAATTACTGAATTCTAGTGATCCTTGCTAATTCATCCTCATTTGCCTATGAATTAATGTCTTCAAGTCCATGCCGGTGTACAAGGCTCCTGATCCGTTCAGTGCACAGGATGAGAGTGCTCAGTTCAGTGTCTGGCAAGTCAGTTATTGCTTATTTGCACCCTCCTTGAGAGAGGGATACAGATAATTTATTATTTACTGATAATTTATTATTAATTTTTTTATTCTGATTACTTTGGGGTTTTGTATTGTGTGTAACGTTCCTTTGATTCTCATCATATGGGTTAGAGGGTCACATTTTCCCCATTGTACAGCTGGAGGATTAAGGCACAGAGACTGAAGATGGTGAAGTGTCAGCCTGTCCTGTGTGTCCTGATTCCCAAGATTTTGGAATTGATTTTTCAGGGCATTTACAGTTTTGCTTCAAAAATGAAGAACTGTCTGAAGATCAGTTTTAAATGATGCAAGTTTATAATTAAGTGAAAAATGCCACAAGATCTCTGTGGCAGTTTCTTTAACTGCCACTTTTCCCTTCCTGTCATCCTTTCCTTTGCTGATACCGTCCTGCTCTTGCAGTATGTTGAGTGGCTCCCTTTAAATGCTTCATATTTCATTTCAGCAAATGTGTTTTATTTAAAGGGCACCATGAAACACCATTATCTGCACCTACAAAGATCCTGGAGAAATTCCCGAGCAACTTACCTAAGAGGCCTGAAAACGTGATTCTGGCTGACTCTGATAAAGCCACTATTGAAGAGGTTTGTGATGAGAATGATCATTTTACTGGATGATAGCAGGAGATAAAGGAGTGGAAGTTGGGGAGGGACTTGGAAGGAAAGCTACATGGAATTACTGACCATTTTCTGTGTCAGATTTTCATGTATTTAGCATGTAGAATCACTGGTATGTGTTGTTTCTTAGTTCAGAATAAGGGCTTTCAGCTGTTGGGTTTCTTTTTTCCATGTGCCAAACTTGTTTTGACTTCAGTAGGGTTGGCAGTTATTAAAAATGATTTAGCAGAAAAGCTAGTGAATAAATGCTCCATTACCCGTGGAGATCCTGAGCCCACAGAGCTTTCTTTGCCTCTTAGGTTATTGACATCGTTGAAGGTTCCTCAACAGAAGCGCCTCCTGCTGTTCCAAAGGATATTGAGGAGAAACCTGCTTGGCCTGTCCCTCGGCCAGAGGCTCCTGTGGACTCCATGTTGAAAGACATGGCCACCATCATCCTCAGCACTTTCCTGCTTGTGGGCTGGGTGGCTTTTATCATCACCTATCCCATGGTAATGCTGGCTTGGCGTGATGCACTTGTGAGTTTTGGGAGAGTCAGTGCCATTTGACAGGAGTTAGAAAGTAGTGCAGTATCGAGTTTTCTTCCTCCTCACAGCTGTGCAGTGGGTGCCAAAAGCTGCACATTTGATGTAACGGGGATCTCTTGGGGTGTTTGTGCCAACTCTGGAGGGCTGGGGTTTTTTCATCCCACAATTCTGGGTTTCGTGTGTGTTACTCTCCACGGACATGATCTTCACACCATTGGCTTTACTCCTCTCTTCCTCACCTGAACCACTGTCAGGTATTCCAGCTTTTGGATCAAAGCCTTTATCCTTCTGTGGTTTAAAGACACCTGGTCCACCTAGGAACGGCTTTTGTCATGTTAACCCTCACTGTGATTTCTCAGTGGAAGCTCAGAATGGAATTGAAAGCGTGTGAATGAAAGTTCCTCAGCCTGCTTGGCTGGCAGTGTCCTAACAAGTTTTCCTCCCACCTTTTGGATATTGCTACCCCAGTAGCTGTAGAGGTCCCTTTTGTGACGTGACTGTAAAACCTTCGCTCCGCTTACAGAACTGGGGTCCTTTCTCGCAGAGCGTGCACCAGCAGCAACAGAGGCAGCATCAGCTGGAAGAGAAGATACAGCTCTTGCAGCAACAGACGCTGCCCTTCCGCGCTCCCGGCGATCTACCCCCAGAGGCAGAGTTCTTGGACACCTCCTATGGACGGACAGAGAGCTCAGCTACCAGCACGCCGAACATGTCCCCCAGGGCCTCAAACCATTCTGCATATTCCAACGTCTCCACATCTGACGTTGGGAGCTGCCTCTCCACTGAGCAAGAAGAGGGAGGTAAAGTTGATCCAGTGTGTTTTGTTGTGGGTCTCTGTAATGCCCCGGTCTGTGCGGTGACACAGCCCAGCCATTCCAGTACC